>VSMD01027806.1:27063-155915 GCA_008750895.1 Mirza zaza | reverse complement strand
TTGAGACAGAGTCTCGCTTTGTTGCCCAGGCTAGAGTGAGTGCCGTGGCGTCAGCCTAGCTCACAGCAACCTCAAACTCCTGGGCTCAAGCAATCCTCCTGCCTCAGCCTCCCAAGTAGCTGGGACTACAGGCATGTGCCACCATGCCTGGCTAACTTTTTGTATATATATTTTTAGTTGGTCAATTAATTTCTTTCTATTTTTAGTAGAGACGGGGTCTCACTCAGGGTGGTTTCGAACTCCTGACCTTGAGCAATCCGCCCGCCTCGGCCTCCCAGAGTGCTAGGATTACAGGCGTGAGCCACCTCGCCCGGCCTACTGTAGGGTCTCTTTATCACAGAAGCCTCACCCTCCCATCTCCTGAAGCTCTCTGCTGGCCATGAGTGCAAGTCCTGTCCACCAATGGAGAGAGACTCTGTGAGACAGGCGCTGACTCAGCAGTTTGCAAGGTGTGGTCCCCAGACCGGCAGCATTAGCACCCCCTGGGAGATTGTTTTAATTGCAGATTGTATCCCCCCCCACTACTGAGCCAGAAATTCTGAAGATGGTACCCAACAAAAAGTGTGTCAAAAAGCCCTCTGATGACACCCAAGATTGAGAACCACACCCAAGATTGAGACCCACTGCTCTAGGTTTTCTTCCTTCCACACTCAGAGCACCATCCACTGTACAGAGCACATGGTGGCCATGAGGGAGATCTGGAAGAGCCTCTCTCCTTGAAGCCCCTGTGGCTATGCATTAGGATGCTCACAGCCTGGTGATGTTGCACCTGCTGTCTGGTCTCCACCCTTCCCCTCTGATACTAATGACCCATCCCTCTCCTCTGCCTTGGAAGAGTGCAGGGCAGTGGGATCCTCATTGCTTTGGGAACAGGCAGACATGGCTTCCAGCCCCCACTGTGTGCTGCTAGCTGACTGCCCTCAGATGAATTGCTTGTCTGTTGCTCAGTTTCCTCATCTATACGGTAGGGATAAGCCCCACTCTGCATAGCTATTGTGAGACAACGTGAGAAAACCTACTTTAGTGTCTAACATTGCCTGGTGCTGAGCACTCCATCACCATTAACTTCATCCTTCAATACCCTTCAGGGATCACCTGCTTTGTTCCAATAAAAATTTCTAAGAATAGGTCTGTAGAACTCATTGGCACTGAAAGGTAAATCACCAGTAACTGAAAGTACTGTGACCCTCCCAGGGAAATGTGCATTTTAGCCACAGCCTAAGGATCAGATTAGAACAATGTTTTTTGTTTGTTGTTTTATTATTATTATTTTATTTCAGAATATTATGGGGTACAATTGTTAAGGTTACATACATTGTCCTTGTCTCCCCTCCCCCCTCGAGGCAGAGCTTCAAACGTGTCCATCCCCCAGATGGTGCCCATCACACTCACTATGTATGTATATACCCATCCCCTCCTCCCCCTTCCCCACTCCCGACAAATGTTTGTTTTTCTTTTTTTCTTAACATTTTGGTTACATTTTATATCTTTGCCTCTCCCTAGGAAGGGTTAGAGGTATGCCCTTCCCCTCCACAATGTTTTGTTATTTTTTTAATTGTGGGAAAAGGGAGGCTTTCTTCCCAACCCCCGAAGTCACACTGCACATGGGGCTGTCTCTGAGTTTGGACTCTTGGTAATTCTTTCCCAGAGGCCTTTGACCTTGAGGAGGCCCATTCTAATGAAAATGCCCCTTTCAACAGAAAGCTGAGCGAACCAGCCCGGCTTCAGATGGTTATATTTAGCCCTGTCAATGCTCCCAGGTGCCTGCTTGGCTCCTTGTTTGAATCCCAGTGGAGGAGGCAACGTTTCTCTAGACTTGTTTCTTTCATCCCAAAGTTGAAAATCATTCCCATGACCTCTCACAGCCCAGATCTCAGGGTTCTCCAAGGTCAGCCTGACTCAGACAGAGAAAGGAATTTTAGGACATTAGGGGGACCTTCCTGTCCCTAAAGATTCTCCTCAACCTGACAGTCAAGGCCTGATAGTCCTCCCCCAGGGCCAATGCCTTCCATTCTGCATTGGGAGGGCAGACCCCCAAGGAGAAGGGCCAAGTGACTTCCATTTACAGCAAAGATGAAGCGACTGACTGACAGCAGGCCTTGCCTGAAAGTTGGCTCCGGCAGGCAGGAGCTCTGGGCAGCTGAAGAGGGAGGGTGCCCAGCCATGAATTTGAGTTCAGTGAGCACATCCCATCGCCCAGCACCATGCTGGTGTTTCATTCCAACTTTTTTCTCTGAAGTCTTCATCAATTCCATAAACCCACCCTCTGTATTCTGTGTTAGCGGTCAGTCGCAGGAGGAGCCCTCCCCTGCCCCACACGCACAGACAGTCCACCCTGCGCACCACTGCTCTGAGGTGCTGCGTGCCCGAGAGGCTCGAGGGATGCACCGGGGAAGCGCGGGCTGCAATGTCTGTCTCCAGGGAAGCCTGGCGGTCGGCTGAGAATGCACAGTTCTGTCTTCGAGACCCTGCAGAGGACTCACAACCTGCTCTGTGTGATGTCCCAAGACAAGGACCCTGAAGCTTTGCACTGAGTCATCTCCACTTATGACCTTCTGCATTTGGACAGAGTTTGGGAACTCAACAGGCTCTGTGCCATGCCGGCTCCCCGGGCCCAGCCCTGCCTGTGAGGGGCAGGCAGGCTTAGACTGGGAAGCAGGCGCAGAGAGGCTAAGGGATTTGCCCAGTCACACAGCTAGTGTTGGGGGTGAGGGGCCCGTTGGGGCTTATCCCCAGTTCTGCATCTCCGAATCTGATGCATTTTCCATTGCCCGGGGAGATAGTTGTAGCAGAAAAGCCCAGAGCAGGTCTGAGCATTCCCATGGCATCTCCAAAGAAGAAGAAAGAGGGAAGGTCTGGGAGGAGTACGACCCTGGGATCCAGTGAAAGTCTCACATATTTCCCCAGTGTCGGCCACCCTTCTCCTTCAGCGCTGCCCAGACCCATGCGTGGGTTTGCAATGGCTTTCTCTTATGGCTTGGGACCACTTCCAATGAGACAGAGGCCGGGAATTAGATGAGCAATCTCCCCAGAGAAGATACTTTGTATATTATAACCTTTCTCCACTAAAGACTCAGAGATGGACCAGGAGCAGAGAATCTTGATTCAGAGGAGAAATCGATGGCATCCAGCCATGGGGGTCGCAGTCACAGGCCTAGGCCCTTAGAGAGGCCGGAGCCTGATCCTCCCCGGAGACACTGGGTGGATATTTGTGTCACATGAGTGCCATGACCCGTGCGTTCCTCCTGGAAGTGGGTGGGAGGTATGCTCGCCTGCTGGACGGCCAAGCACAAGCCACCCCTACATGTTCCTTCCTCCATTAGTGTCTCTTCGGACCAGTCTCGTCCCTGTTGCACAGAGGAAACTGAGGCAGCGTGGCAGGTTTAGCTCCCTGTGATGTCAGAACTGGAGGTGGCTGGTTCCTGTAGAGACCACTTTTCAGAGCAAAGGCTGTCTGTTATATCCAGGAACGGCCTCTCCCTCCCTCGCTGCTTTCCTGCGACGCCTCAGGGAATCTTGTCTTCCTCCCTCAAAGCTACACTGCTGACAGCAGGAGGGGTCTAAGGGCATTGACATTTTGGCAGTAAAACTTGTAGGTTTGGTATAGAGCAAAAAAATCTTATATCAGAAGATCCTATTCCATGGCACCGTCTTAACTAATATGCAAAACATCAGCTTTGCCAGCCAAGGCGGTGTGCTCGTCAGCTACTTTGTGCACATCCTCCATCCTTCCACCTGCTCACCCTTAGAAAAAGATCTTTCCCATTGTCTTCTCAGAGAAGCTAGTTCACCATACCCCAAACACTACAGATCTCGAGATGTATTTTGGTAGCTGTTATTTAAACAATATGCTCAGTGGATAAAGGCTTCCTTATTTTGCATGCATATGGGACCATGTGTAAAAACAAAATGATTGATTTCCACTCTACGTTGGACCAAAGGAAGTTATGGCTAAATGATGGTGGGATTCATGGGCGAGCCACTGGTCCATCCCTTCAGCAGTCAGAGATCAGAAGGATTTGAGAGATGGGCACACTGGGCCAGGCCAACTCTGTAAGTCAGGCCTCCAGCTATTCTGGGTCTCACATTTTCTGTCACTTAATGTCCCCTGAAAGTCTGAGATGTCAGGTTCCCCCTTCTCTGCCTGCGATCACATGAGATGAAAGACAGAGATATAATTCACCCTCAGTATTTTCTTTTATTATCATGTAACAGACACTGTTGATGCTCTTCCCATAAGCCCTAGACCTACCCTTGAGTGTTTCTGTACACGTCTTCCCCAACTTCCACGTGCCTTTATTACGAACACCCCACACCAGTGACTATCTTAAACAGATAACCCTTTGGCTACTGGAGAGACTTTTCCCAGATGAAATCACCTAGGAGTTTATATCCCCCAACCTCCAATCCAGGGGTAGATCACAGCCAATTGCAGAACAGTGCAGAAGTGTGGCAGATTGCAGTTCCCAAAAATGGCCACAATATCTCTGGTCCTACATGTTCTTCCAGAACATTGTTGCTTCCCCACCAAGAGGTGGCATCTATTTCCCCTCCTCTTGAAACTGGGTGGGTTTTTGTGACTATCTTCACACAGAATGTGGTGGAACTGATGCTGTATAGTTTGTGAGCAGCCATAAAAGGAGACATTGTTTCCACCTGCCTCTTTCAGCACCCTCGCTGTGAGGAAGTCCAGGCCACGTGGGGAAGGTCTGTATAGATTTGCTTGCTGAGAGCTCCAGCTAAGGTCCCAGCCCACAGCCAGGACCAACTGCCAGATGTGTGAGTGACAGAGCCGCCAGAGGATTCCAGACCCAGCCTTTCAGCTGCTCCAGCTAACATGAGTAGAGCAGAGATGAGCAGTCCCACCCAAACTGAAGACCCATGAGAAAAATTAGTATTGTCATTGTTTTTGCAACTATGTTTGGGGGTGGTTTATTGGTTTGTTGGTTTATTGGTTTGGGGGTGGTTTATTGGGGGTGCAGCAAAAGATACCGGATACAGATGTAGGTACCTGGAAGCAGGGTGCTATCATAATAAAACTTAAATATGGGGCTTCGGGCTTGGGTGGCCAATGGAGGCTTAAGAGCCTTGATGAAAGGGTTAATGAAAACCTAAAAGGCCTCAAAGAGCCTGTCAGGGGAAGCCGGATGGCTCTGGGGGGCCACAGCAACATTTCTAGTCCTATGTGCTCTTGATGAACCTTGCCACTTCCCATGACGAAGTGGGGCTTTATCTCTGCTTCTCTTGAAATTGGGCAGGCCCCGATTTTGCTAGGTGAAGAGAGCAAAATTAATGCTGCTATTTTTTTAGGTACTTTGGGGAGGGGCAGGGAAAGACCCACTTAAAAGGCTAATCTATTAATCACTCTAAACAAGCACTTTAAAAACACCAAATATATACAGATCATTACTAAACTTAATAAAGAAAGAAACTAGTAATACTTTTAATAGTAATAATTTTAATTTGCTTTTTAATGTCCATACTTAATTCTAAATCTTCCTTGGGCTAAAGACTAACTCACTAAGAGAATAATATTTTTACCATTCCAAGGAATTGGGATTACCGTTCTAAGCAAATTGAGTGACCTTCTTGTTATGCTAAGCTTGCCCATAGACCCTGTTTTTGGCTGGGTCACAACATCTGGAGCTATAGAAACAGAGGGAGATTTTTCTCATGACAATAATGGATAACCTGAGCTCTGCTGACACTTTGTGATTCCCAGTCCAAACACTCAAAATGGGGTGATCTCACAGCCTGTGACCTGGACTATGTCTTTCCTTATACTTTCTGTATCTTCCCTAACTGTCAAGTCTAATTTGAGTTTGCAACCCCCCACACACACACCTGAAGGACCCCAGATCCTTCTTCACTTCATTGGCACTCCTCTACTGACTGCTTCATGCTATTCTGAATTCTTTTCATGCTCTTCCAATCTGGCCAAGCCACACCTCTTGAATATATGTAAGTCCAATTGGATTCTGAGCATCCCTCCTTGTCTGTCTGGCTCCCACTGAGGTCGCTTCAATGACAGCCAGAAAGCACAAGCATGGTCACTGTAGCATCATTTGTAACAGCCTAACAATTAGAAAAAATTGAATCTCAGTTAGGTCACACTGAGGTAAGGGGACAAGGGGGAAATATACCAGTAGCTTATCCAGGCCTAGGAAAGCCTAAAGACCAAGCAGGGGGGCATGGGCGCCCTCAAGCCAATGCTGCCCCTGGGGTGTGTATCCCACACAGCTCCTTACACCCATGCCGACCAAGGTGAAGCACGGTCTGAAAGCTGCCTGGGTGGGCTGAAGTCTGCACTTTATGTGTGCACAGAGCTTTAGATGCAGAAACTCTGCAACTAGATCAGATCTGCAAGCTGTGTCTCCCACACAGGAAAAGGCCCGCATAAACCCATTCCTACTGAGGGGCAGTGATGGCGCTGGAATGTCTATCTAGAAAGGATTTAGAGAGTCATTGGTTGGAAGGAAGAAGCTGTCAGACTTGGGTAGACACTGTGCTAGCATAGCAAGTACAGTGTTTTTGTTCTGAAGTGGAGATTACAGCTAACTTCCCTCCTAGCTACCCCTGGGCACTGTTTTCTAGTAGGCACCAGGGGCGCACAGAGAGGGCAGAGCTGTGCTCCCCCAAAAGGACTCTCTAATGGAGGTTTCAGGCATCAGAGCCAGGAATGGGAAATTAGCCTCAATGGAGGAGGTCCCTTGAGAGCAGAAGATAGTGTGCAAATCCCTCCCAACAAAGTATGTTCTCTGGCTTAGTGAGATGGGCAGGTTGGCAAGAGCAGTTGGGAATTGCTTTCCAGGAAAGCTGAAAAAGACAATGATGCCTGGGCAGGCAGTGCTTTCTAGAAGGCCTGAGGGCTTGTCCTCTGCTCCCCCAGTTGCAGAGTCTGCAGAGCACCTGGATGGTCATTTCATTCTGTATCTAGCCAGCCGTGTCTGTAACAGTACCTGCCCCAGACAGTACCTGCCTTTATCCACTGAGCATAGAATTTATCAGCCTTCACATCTATGTATAATGCTTATTGCTGGGAAATTAAGAGCAAAAGAGAGAACAGGAGGAAAATTCAAGAACTTAGACGCAAAAGCTGACATATCATATGATTTCATTTCTTTGAAATGCCTAGAATAGGCAGAGCCATGGAGACAGAAAGCAGATTAGTGGTTACAGGGGCTGAGGGAGGAGGTAATGGGAGTGACTTCTTACTGGGTACAAGGTTTCCTGTTGGAGCAATGAAAAGGTTTTGGAACTAGATAGTGGTGATGGTTGTATATAACATTGGGAGTATATTTAATTTAATGTCACTGAATTGTTCACTTTGAAGTGGTTAAAATAATAAATTTTATGTATGTGCTATTTTTCCAAATTTTTTTAGAAATGGAAAGGTCCACTTGCTCTCCTGTGTGACCTTGGAGGGAGCAACCGCTCTGTGCTTCAGTCCCTGTAGCACAAGGCTCTCGGCCCTGCCTGTCCTCCAGGACTGGGGAGGCGTGTGTGGGAGCAGTACGGGCGCAGGCATGAGCGCAAAGCCCACCCGCAACGCTCGCCACCGTGGGACCTGGGCAAGTCACTTAGGCTCTCTGAATCTCCACGTCGGCATCTATGGGAGATTCAGAGAGCCTGGGAGTTGCTCTCCCAGGCTCTCTGAATCTCCCATAGTTGCTGGGAGTCCAGGCTTTTGCTGCTTGAGTTAGAAACAACATTTATAAGGAAATACACATTTATAAACCAAGCAAAAAATGTACAAGAGTGTGTGTCTATGTTGTGTGCATGTGTGTGTAGTGTCTGGCACGGACAGACTCACTAAAAGGGAACTGATAGAATGAATAGAAACAACCAATAAAGAACTATTATAACTGAGAAAGTTAAAAGCAGGTTGTAAAATTAAACCCTAGGAACAGAAGACAGCTAAGAGGTCCATAATTGTCAATAACATTTCATAGGAAAATAGGATTTGAACTAACCTTTAAAGAGAGGTGAGATTTGGGCAGATGGGTGTGGGAAGGGGCAGGATAGGGCATGCATGAGCAAAGGCTTAGAGGTGGGAGCATGCTGGGGCCAGTGAGAAGACAGGTCTGGTTGGAGTAGAGTCTTTGGGGGCACATAGGGAAGGACCAGATATTGGGATTTCTTGAATGCAAGACCAAGGAGTTTGGATATCATCCTGAGGGCATTAGGGAGTCATGGGTGGTTATTGAGCAGGAGAGCAATATGATGAATATTGTGACATAAGAGAATAAATCTAACCCACCCTATGCAGAAATGGTTTAGAGATAAGAGGCAAGAAGACCTGTCTGGCATTGATGGCTTGAGCCCAGAATAAGATAATGGACCATGGGTAAGGGGAATAGACCAATCTTAGAAACACCCAGTGGAAGAATTCACAGAAGTTCTTCTGGGCTCCAGACTCACCCTGCCACCACTACTTCTTGGCTTTTGGCATCAACAACACTGGTCTAGCTATTTCTCATCTGTGGGTGTTTTCCTGGAAAAAATTAGAGTAGTGGCCAAGAAAATGATTCAGGGGACAGATGCAGAGCTCAAGTGACAAGCCTGTGTCAGGAAAGATGTGCACAAAGCTGAGTGGGAGGAAGGAGCTGGCTTTCTGCAGGACAGGCTTGATGGGTTTCAGGACATGCAACCCCCAAAAATGGCACCTTGGCATTTGAGAAACCACCAAAAGCAGGAAGGTCACTCTCACTCTCCCTCCTTTTCCCCTGAACCAGGTCTTAAGGCCCAGGAAGGATTTTCTGACCTTAACCTAAAGCAGGTCATGCAAGAGCTGCCCTCCCTATACCCAGAAGAAAGGAACATCCTTGTGTCTGAAGACACAGGGTCTCAGAAAGGAATCTGAACAAACAGGCCTTGCTGAGTTCCCCCAGTTTGCTACCATTAGATCATACTTTTTTGTACAATCATATTTCTCCATCACTATTTACTTCTTCATCAAATCTAGCATAAAAATATGTAAGGTTTAACTGTTTCTTTGGGTCTTCATTTCCTGATGAAGGTTCCCATGTCATGTAAAACTTATGTTAAATAAATGTGTATGCCTTTCTTTTGTTAATCTGTCTTTTGTTATAGGGACCTCGGCTGTGAATCTAGCAACAAGTGAAGAAAAGATATTTTTCCTCCCCTGTAGGCTCAACCTTGCTCTGTGGGTTTACACGCTAGGCCTGGGTTGAGCATGAAGAACCAATGCTTGGGGCTACTGTTGCAGATCTGTGGGATGGCAGCCAGAAAACCTCATCAATTCCCAAATGGCAGCCACAGGGTACTCTCTGGCAGGGAAAGTAGGCAGCTGCTGGTACCATGTGTTGATAACTGTCTCCTCGTTCCCAGCAAGTGGCCCCAGGAGGGGATCCTCGCTCTATCAGTCAATCAGAATAACGATTGCAACGAGCTTCAAGCCGACCCAGTAGGTGGCTATTCCACGCTAGGGTATGTGGGAGTGCAGATATCTCACAGAGAGATATGAAAACTATCTGAATGCATGCTGAAAACTACAAAACATTGTTGAAAGCACTCTTTTAAAAATGAACTCTCAAAACTCAATAAGAAAACAAGAAACCCAATTTTTTTAAATGGGCAGAAGATTGAAACAGGCTCTTCTTTAAAGAAGATATACAGATGGCTAATAAACATATGAAAAGATGCTCAACATCACTAGACATTAAGAAATGCAAATTAAAATTATGATGAGATATCACTACATACCTATTAGAATGGTTACAATTGGAAAAATCGACCATTCCAAATGCTGAAAGGATGTAGAGCAATTGGAACTCTTATACACTGCTGGTGGGGGTGTAAAATGATCAAATCCCTTTGAAAAACAGTTTGTTGGTTTCTTACAAAGTTAAGCATACATTTATCATAAGGTCCAGCATGGAAATAACCCTAAAGTCCATCAACTGGGGAGTGGCTAAACAAACTGTGGTGCACCCACACAATGGACTACGACTCGACGATAAAAAGGAATGAACTAGTTCATATTAATACAAGCAACGATATAGATGAACTTCAAAATAATTATGCCAAATTAAAGAAGTTACACTAAAAGAGCATATAGCATTCCATTCTAGAAAACGCAACTCATCTGTGGTTTGATCAGCGGTTGACTGAGAATAGGTGGGAAGTGGGGGCAGGAGGGAGGAATTACGAAAGGGAACAAGGAAACTCTGGGGAAGATGTTCGCTGTCTTGACTGTGGTGATGGTTTCACAGATATCTACACACATATAAAACTCATATAGACACATAAAACTCATAAAATTGTACACGTTATACATGTGCAGTTTGTCGGTTTTGTTTGCCAATTATACCTCAATAAACCTGTATGGGGAAAAACAAACTTCCAAGTTCTCTGCATTCTATTCAGGGTAAAAGCCAAAGTCCGTGTAGTGGCCAAACTGCACAGCCGACTCCCCTCTGCTCACAGTGCTGTTTCTCCAGCTTGCAGAACAGTGCCCAGATCAGAAAAAGAGCTGAGTGTTTGTTGAATGACTGCCTAGCAGGACTCCAGTTAATAGTAGTAGTAGTTTGATAACTGTTGTTAAGAACAAGAAGGAACCCCTCGAATGATTAAACGTAGAGTTACCACGGGATCCAACAATTCTACTCCTATGCATGTTCCCAAGCAAAATGAAAACACGTGTTCACACAAAAACTTGTTCACAACAGTCAAAAGGTGAGAACAACCCAAATGTCCATCAGCTGATGACTGGAGAAACAAAATGCAGCACATCCATACCATGGAGAAAGGAGCAGAGTACTGACAATACAGGCCAAAGCATGAATGCACTTTGAACACGTTATGCTAAGAGAAAGACGCCAGTCACAAAAGACCATTTATGATTCTATTTACATGAAATGTCCAGAATAAGTCTCTACAGGGACAGAAAGCAGATTAGTTATTTCGCAGGACTAGGGGTGGCGACAGGGAGATAGAGTGGTGAGAGCTAAAGAGCATAGGGTTTCTTTTTGGGGTGATGAAAATGTTCTAAAATTGTGTGGCCGGGCGCGGTGGCTCACGCCTGTAATCCTAGCACTCTGGGAGGCTGAGGTGGGCGGACCACTCGAGGTCAGGAGTTCAAGACCAGGCTGAGCAAGAATGAGACCCCGTCTCTACTAAAAATAGCAAGAAATTAATTGACCAACTAAAAAAATATGTATATACAAAAAATTAGCCGGGCATGGTGGCGCATGCCTGTAGTCCCAGGTACTTGGGAGGCTGGGACAGAAGGATCGCCTGAGCCCGGGAGTTTGAGGTTGCTGTGGGCTAGGTTAACGCCATGGCACTCTCGTCCAGGCAACAGAGTGAGACTCTGACTCAAAAAAAAGAAAAATTGTGGTGATGGTTGCGTATATCTGTGAATATAATAAACACCATTGAATCATATATTTTAAACGGTGAATTGTATGGTGGATAAATTATATCTCAATAAAGTTGTTTAAAAATAAAGAGCAAGATGGTATGTCAGGGAAGGCACGGCTGTCACTCAGAATGTGAGTGGAGGGTGGTGACCCCTTTTGACCGTCAGAACCCTATGGAGTGCCCCCTGAGAATGGGGGTGGCCCAATTTCTCCCGCAGAGCAGGGGCTCAGGGCCCAGAGAGGGCGCTGGGATGGAGGAAGGGCTCTTTCTCCTGGGACAAGCAGATGAAAGCAGTTGCTCTAGCTCTGCAGCCCACGGCTGGGGCCTTGGCTGCTGCCGTGAGCTGTATTGAGCGACGTGACGTCCCCCAATTGCCTCACAAGGATAATACCTTCTATTTATACCAAACACCTCTCCTCCCAGGAGAGTGCTGTGTTTTCCCAACATTGATTCAGTAAGCCAGCCAGACTGAGTTGAATTAAAATTCACAGCAGCCGCTCACACAAGCCTACCCCTTCCCCTGCCTGCCCACTCCTGCCCGCACTGCTGAGATGCTCGCAGCAAAGTGGGGGAGTCAGAAACCCTAGCCTTCCTGCCCCGCCGAGGGACCTCCCCCCACCCTGCTCCAGGCTGGGGGGATGAGGGTTGTGCCACCCAGGGGCCCTCCCCTCATGGGAGACATATAATGCAGAAGAGAGGGGCCTTCAAGTGCGGCTCCCTCCCCCTTTCCAGACAGATCCATTTAAAACCACAACTCAGAGTGAGAACTGCTGAGGAGGGGGCACCAGACACGAGAGAGAACTAGGCTGAGGGTAGCACTGGAGTCTTTTCTAATTCTTAATATATACCACATAGGCAGCTATTTTGTCTAAACAAAAGGGCACGCTGGCTCCGGGTGGGCAGGAACAGAGGCTTCTCCCCTGGGCAGCCCGGGCTTAGTGGAGAAGTGGTGGCTCTGCGGGTCCTCCCCTAGAACAGCCCATGGCCCTCTCTGTGCCCCTGTCCTGCCCGCCCAGCAAAATGCCTAGGAGCTGAGGGATAAGCACAGTGGGGGGGCTGGTGGCAGGGTCTCCTGCACACATCCCCCTTTTCATATGCCCCACAGAGTCAGCAAATCGGTTAAGAGTGAGCCCTTTTTGTGGACACCGCATGCCTGCCTTGGGCCACCTTCTGCGGAGACCACGTCCTCCGGCCCGGGCTGGGGAAATGCAGATGGCTTGAGAGATGGGGGCCCCAAGGGTGCCTCCCAGGGCTGGGTGAAACCACATGGCACAAAATCTC
This sequence comes from Mirza zaza, assembly GCA_008750895.1. Classification (NCBI taxonomy): domain Eukaryota; kingdom Metazoa; phylum Chordata; class Mammalia; order Primates; family Cheirogaleidae; genus Mirza; species Mirza zaza. The sequence continues at coordinate 143,249 of VSMD01027806.1, read as the reverse complement.
TCAGGGACTATAGTCCCAGAGCTTTACTCACAGACCCCAGGATTTCAGGGTGAGAACTGCTTAGGGGCCATTTAATGGTCTCCCAGCCCCTACCCCATCCTCACCCATCACCTGCTTCCCCTTGCCAACACTGGCCACACTTAAAGAGCAGGAGTGCCCCTGCCCGAGTCTTCTCCACCCAAGCCTTGGCCCCTCACTGCCCCTTATTATCAAGGCCCCCTTGTGCTACCTGTGGTCAAGGGCCCTCACCCCCCAGTAACCATGGAAACGCCAACTCCTTGAGAGGACATCAGGGTCTGGGGCAAGGCTGCCCAGGGATCACACAAACCCTTCCTTCAATAAGGAATTTACTGGCCCCACTCCACTGAGAGGGCACCCAAGCATCGGCCTCCATTGTCATATTTAAAATGCCAGTTCAAGAGCATTAGATTTCCCATGTGGAAACATCTTGAAACTGCAGTTAGGAAGTTGTCATTTGTATCTCTTGGATTTACGAGAATTGGGCAGTAATGATAATAGTAACAAAACACCTTACTCTATTATAGCAACTTTTGGCATACCAAGCACATTTATGTTGTAAAATAGAGCGAACATTTGCTCAGAACAGTGGGACATCAGAGAGAGGCAATCTCAGTGGGTGCTTAGTATGTGGAGGGCAGGCCCCAATAGCTGGGGGAGGGTTGCACACATGTGTGTTTAAGAAAGACAGAGACACCCCAAAGCTGCTCAGCCCCCCAAGGCCCCTGGGAATAGACGTGGGGGGCACTTACGGGGCTCCTGGTGGTTTGGATGGAACTGGCGTCTCCAGCCTCAGCATTTAAATGGGAAGCTGCCTCGTCCACGCAGTCCTGGGGAGCTCCAGCACCACTACGGGCCAGCCGTGGGGAGCACACCTTATCGTGCCTGTCAGTAACAACTGCTTCACCTGCTGGGCGGTCACAGGAGGACATCGGCGCTAAGAGGACTGCCCTCCAGGACCCGCCCCCACACGCCCCAGTCAGCCGAGAAAGCAGCACGCAGGCTCTGAGAGCAGCGACCAGCACCAGAGCAGGTGGACTGGATTATCTCTGTGCCTCCTGCCAGCTGCAAAATCCTAAACTTTTATGAAGATTCAGAGAGAGCAGGAAAGCCTGGGTGCAGGGTAGAGTGAAAAGTGCTCAGGAATTGAGACTGTTGGTGTAATCATTTAACAGGCCTTCTCATTTGTCACTTGAGAAACTGAGACCCAGAGAGAGAAAGGGACTTGCTTAAGGTCGCATACTGGGTAGCTGGCAGATAAAGCCCAAGTGTCCTGGCCCTGGTTCAACTCTCTCCATGGGCACCCCATGTCTCAGTCTGTTTGGGCTGCTCTAACACAATACCATAAATGGGGTAGCTTATAAACAGCAGAAATTTATTTCTCACAATTCTGAAGTCTGAGAAGTCCAAGATCAAGGCACTGGCAGATTCTGTGTCTGGAGGGGTCACCTTCTCATAGATGGCACCTTTTCTCTGTGTCTTCACATGGGGGAAGAGGTGAGGCAGCTCTCTGGGGTGTCTTAAAGGGCACTAATCCCATTTAGGAGGGCTCTACCCTCCTAATCTCCACCCAAAGACCCCACCTCCCAATACCATCACCTTGGGGGGAGGATTTCAACACATGAATTTTGGGGGGGGACACAAACACTCAGACCATAGCACCTATTATGGTCATTCCCATGTCTGATGATGGGTGGGGTGGCTGTGACCTTAACCAGCTTGACCCTCAGGCCTGGAACTATAGAGACACAGACCATCCCACAGCCTTGAACCTGCCTGAAATTCTGCCCACCAGCCTGTGACCTCTCAGCACTGCTCTGGGGCGGGCTACTGAGGCAGAAGGCACAGATGAAATGACCAACAGACACTGGCCAGACGTGCCTCCCCCAGCCGCTGAGCAGGGACTGTTCTGGGGTCTGTGTGAATGTGGAAGGGACCCAGGGTGCTGAGGGAGGGGACAGAGGCAAAGGAAGCCTCAGGAGTGCTCTGTAGGAGATGGGGCTGGCGGGGGGGGGGGGGGGGGGGGGGGGGGGGGGGGGGGGGGGCAACTGGCCGCCACCTCTCTGCTCCCGCTTAACTGCACCCCCTTCCCCACCAGCTCGGAACCCTCCTTCTGGCCTGACTGGCCTGAAGATGGTCCATGTAGACTGTTTCCTCTCTGGGGAAAAAACCCAAACTGCACAACAGAAAGCTTTTACAATCACAACTTACGCCTCTGTGAAATCCTACTAAGTACAAATTTACTCCTTTGTGCTGTGTCCTCTGCCCGGAGCACTTCAGCCCAGGTCGCATGTTCACACTGATGCCTGTCTCACCACACAGCCCCGGGGGCTCCACTTGTTGAGCCAATTCTGGAGCCAGGCTGCCCAAGTTCAAACCCTAGCTCTGACATTTGCCCAAGTTCAAACCCCGGCTCTAACATTTGCTAGTTGTGTAACCTTGGGCAAATGACTCAATCTCCCTGTGCCTCAATTTCCTCATATGTAAAATGGTGAGGACTGTAATCTAACAAAAGGGCTGTTGTGAGGACTAAATGGGTTAATCTATCTAAAGCACTTAAAATAGTGCTTGCAACATAGCATGTGCTATGACAAACATTAGCTCACAACAAATACATAATTTGTCTCATCTGTGGTTGAAATTCTGTTTGTGTAATTTGAGTACAGGTTTTCTTTATCATTCAATGGAAAATATTTACAAAAGCTTCCATAGAATAACTGGTTCCCGAATTCCATGTTTAAAAAATCAGGTCTTAAGTTTCTCAACTGAGAATTCTTTCGTTACAATGCTGTTTGGGACATTTGGGGTCAAGGAGGCGCTGTAATTTATACTCAACCGTGTGTCTCATGGATGTCTGGGGGCTGAAGATGAGAATTTGAGTCAACTGTCTGAAGTGGAGCTGCCGTAAGCAATTTCATTAATTAGGGCTTGTGGTTGCCATTCTCTCTTGAAGTGGCCACACTGGTATCTTCAATGCTTGCACCTTCTAGTGCTTTCCAGTGTTCCAGGGATGCTGGGCTTTGCTCAGGAAATATGACAGAAACAAGTACAATCCACATGCAGAGAACATCCAGCACATTTTCTCTCCTTCACCAGCAGAGATGACCAACAGGTCAGAGGAGCCCAGCTCACCCCTTCAGGCCACTCACAAGTAAGGACAGGTCAGAAGCTTTTGTTCTCCATCAAAAGGCTCCCACTGCCAACTCAGGGTTTTCATGATGAACAAATGAGCCCGTGGGTGAAGGGCTTTGAAAAGTTATTTTTGCCACAGTCTAACTGCAATCCTAATAATGCCTTTTCTCCTAGCTGCTTTCTGTTTTGCAGGTATTTGTCAAAGCTCAGTCACTAGCAAGGTGGATAGATGGATGTGTTAGAGTTGACACATACCAGGTCTAGAAGCTTCTCCTTCTTCAGCCTCTGCTTGAGCTAGAAAAAGACAAACAGCAAAAGAAACAAACCCCATCAATCCAAGACTACTAACTGGTGCTTGATTATAATTCAGATGTGGTTTGTGGTTATAAATACTGCCATTTAAATTATAATGGTTGCCAATGGGGGAGTGACTGAAGAATAGGAAGAGAATTTGGGATAAAAGCAAATTAGAAAATAAGAAAAGGGGGGCTAGGTGTGGTGGCTCACACCTGTAATCCCAGCACTTTGGGAGGCTAAGGTGGGAGGATCTCTTGAGACCAGGAGTTCAAGACTAGGCTAGGCAACATAGTAAGAGACCCTATCTTTGCAAAGTTTTTTATAGTATTTTATTATTCCTTCATATTTTCATCATTTTTGTCAAAAGGCAAGATTATAACACATTTAGTTAAATGATCTCATTGGCTTTTATCTGCAATTCATGAATTGGAGTGATATCTCCAAAAATTTAGAAAAGTTGCTCCCATGGATACAGGAAAGTGGACCCTAAAATGGGGATCTAGCCTGAAGACCAAGTGGATTCTTGGCTTCCCACGGGACAGAACTTGAGAGCAGACGGAGCAAGGCAAAAGCAAGTTCACTGAGGTAAGAAAAGAAAAAAGAGGGGTGGCTCTGAGACACAGAAGCAGCTGTCTCTAGAGCAACAGAGAATAGCACCTTGTGAGGTTCTGGGTCTTATTTTATATTTTGTATTTAATTTTATGTTAAGTGGAGGGAGGATTGCTCATTAGATTTCTGGGAAAGAGGTGGGGAGTTTCCAGAACTGAGGGTTCCTCCTCTTTTTATAGGGTAACTTCCAGAAGTTGCTATGGCATTTATAACTGTCAGGGAGGAGTTTCGTTTAGTATGCCGACACATTACAGTCGGTATCATGAGCAGTGAGGGTAGCTGAGGTCCTTTTTTGTGGCCATCTTGGTTCCAGCTGGTTCAGCCTGCTCTCCACCACCTCTGTCTTCTCAGAGACCTTGGGGCGGGTCTTATGACTCCTTCTGGAACAGGGCCTGCTGGTTCCCTGTCTCGGGATGAGCTGAGCAGAGGAGGTTGGTTTTATAGGCAGAAAGACTGAAGAAAGAAGAACAGGGAACAAAAAGAGGATTGGTTAGCATCAGGTTACTTCAGTTCCCTTCCTTGTAAGGGTTAAAGCAGAGGGGACTTCCTCATCGTGAGGGCTCTCTCTCTGTGTCTCTCTGTTTCTCCTGATTCCAGGTAAAGTCAGATAAACAACTTAGTTTAAAGTCAGATAAACAACTTAGTTTCTGTTTGATGACGTGGAACTTCAGCACGAGTGACTCCATGTTGCTTTGATCTGTCGGGCCTAGGGCAGGAGCTGAGTCCAAACCAGTGGCCTCCTATCAATTTTATTCAACAGTTCTTTTATAAAAATATTGAGCTAAATTTATACAACATAAAATTCACCATTTTAACCATTTTAAAGTGTACAATTGAGTGGGGTTTAGTATATTCACAATATTGTGCAACCATTACCACTGTCTAATTCCACAACATTTCCATTACCCCAGAAAGAAAGCTTATGCCTTCCGTTTCCCTCCTCTCCCCAGCCCCTGGCACATACGAATCTATTTTCTGTCTCTATGGATTTGCCTGTTCTGGAAATTTCATATAAATAGGAGCACATGATATGTGACCTTTCCTTTCATCTTCTCTTGAGCACCCACCCACCGTGCGCCAGGCACTCTGCGAATGTCTGTCCTCCAGGGGTGCCAGCCAGCCAGGGAGAAGGACCTGCAGAGTCAATGGTGTCCTGGCATTTCTTTTGCTATGTTGATGAAGGAAAAGGAGTTTTCCAGTAAAGAAGAAGGAAGAATCTTCCAGGAAGAGAGACCAGCAAAGAGATGTTGTGGTGTTTGGGGAAGGCTGACGGATTCCTTAGGGCTGTCGCATCACGTGTACGGAGGGTGGGGAGAGACTGGGGAGGAAGGAGATAAGGCACCAGGTAAATCAGGTCGGCAGGAGCCTTGGGGGCTCCCCTAGACTCTGGGGAGCCAGCAAAGGCCAAGTGTGTGTTTTAGGAGGAAACCAGCCATGGAGGGTGGATCACAGAGGGAAGAAACTCAAATAGAGGAACAGAGGATGCAACACTCCCGCTCTGGCAGTGGCCGTGGGCTCAGATAGCAGGAAAGGTCCATCTCAGAGGAATTTCTAAGGCCGAATGGACAGTAGTTGGGTGTCTGCCTAGAAGGGGCAGGTGCAAGAAAGAGGGAGTTAGGGCACTGGACCAGGCTCCTCCAGACACAATGAGACTTTGGGAGAGGCAGAGGCAGCCTGTGAACCCAGTACCCTCTGCTTAGAACACCACAGCTTCCCCTTCTTCTGAGGAATTCTTATGGGGCTTCCAAAGCCCTGCAGGGTCAGGCGGGGTCTTCTGCCATTCTCTCCTCCTGCTGACAGCCTTGGAACCCCGTCCCCCTCCTCCTGGTCAGTGCCTGCCCGTCTCAGCCCTGCCTAGGCCAAATCCTCCTATATGCATCTTCCAGAAGCATGCAGTCCTTCCTCCACAGTGTCACCATGGTCACTTATCATTCACTTGTGCAATTTTTGATCCTGAAGCTCCATGAAGGCAGGAACCAAGTCAATTCTGGCCCTTATATCCAGCACCTAGCCACATATCGGGCGTATGGTTGGTGTCTCATAATACTTGTTGGAAAAGGGAATGAGCAAACCAAACGGGGATCTTTCCAATGAATCTGGGGCCCTTTCAGGTGTAGTTTCTGTTAAGGGCAATGGGAAGAGAAGAGAGAGTCACCGGAATCCTAGCATCTTCACCAGCGGCCTCCTCCACCCCAGCCTGGGCCTTTCTCCTGATCAAATTGGCTTCTCAGGAATGCTGGGGCAGCTATAGCTCCCAGGGCGAATCCAGCTAGTGCTTCAGCTGGATGATTACCCTCAGGTTATAGTACATTATGCTTTTTACATATAACATAATGAGGGCTCATACAGTGACACAGCCCCTCCCAGATTGTAGCCACTGTCCAAGAGCGCGTTGATTCAGCACTTTCCCTCCTGCTCAATATGCTTGGAAAGACTTGAACTTTCCCAGCAAACCTTTCCCGAGCAGGTCCCTCCAGTCTCCTTTTTCATTCTCCCTCATCTCTCCACCAGGCAGTTCTCCTCCAATTATTCTACTACACGGTGTGAGCTGCTGATCGTGCTGAACGGAAGGATCTGAGTATTCACTGAGAGTCCGGGGGATGCGGATGCAGCAGGGTCAGGACCGCAGGGAGGGAGAACACAGTCCATTTCACCCCAGCGAGTCCAGGGGACGGCTGGCTTGCTGGAGATCGCAAATGCGCTGCTGAGTGAGCACCTTTGACTGCCCACCCCTCCACCTTAGCTTCCTTATCTGACTTTCCAACCACCCCCAGTGGCACTCTCAACCTTCCTCCTCCCCAGCTGTTGAAATAAAAGCAATCTGTAATGAGTTAGAATCTCGAATAGCACAGTGCCTGGCACAGAGTATAGGTTTGGAAATATTTGTTGCATAGGTAGAAGGAAGGAAGGGGGTGGGGGAGTGAGGGAGAGGGGAAGGGAGGGGGGAAGGGAGGGAGGCAGGCTGACCACACTTATTCGCTCAGATTGAGAGAAGACCTTCTATCCACAAGGAACATTCCTTCCCCCAGAAGCCCTATTGACTTTAGTAATACCTAGAAAGGGGTCCCCAAGCCTCTTCTCTGAACCCCATCCTCACATCCACTGCCACCAATCCTACCCCTCCAAACATCAGTCCCTACTCCACACCCCTCCTCTGACTTCGCCAGGACTCATTTTTGGGCTACTAGCAATGAAAGCAGCCCCATTTCCCCCCTCAGTTCTTTAAATCGAGCATCGTATTCTGTGCTGTGATCCATCCCCAGCATGGGAGTTTTAATTAATGTCTAATGAACAAATCTCTTATCTTTGCACGTTTCACAACCCACAGCCAAGTTAAGAAATGAAGAATGGTTTGGTTATAAGAACAACTGCTTCCATAAACTCTGTCCACCCTCCAGCACTGACTTCCTTTCCTTTCTCCGTGGGGCCTTGCCCCCCTTTTGAAAGTTGCTCAGCCAACACAAGTGTGCAAACCCTCTAAAAAGATCAGTTCAATATTCTTAGACCTCTGACTCATTCAAATGACGAGATATTAGTGTTTGAATATTCAAGAACAGGCCAGGCGCGGTGGCTCAAGCCTGTAATCCTAGCTCTCTGGGAGGCCGAGGTGGGCGGATCATTTGAGCTCAGGAGTTTGAGACCAGCCTGAGCAAGAGCGAGACCCCATCTCTACTATAAATAGAAAGAAATTAATTGGCCAACTAATATATAGAGAAAAAAATTAGCCGGGCATGGTGGCGCATGCCTGTAGTCCCAGCTACTTGGGAGGCTGAGGCAGCAGGATTGCTTGAGCCCAGGAGTTTGAGGTTGCTGTGAGCTAGGCTGACGCCACGGCACTCACTCTAGCCTGGGCAACAAAGTGAGACTCTGTCTCAAAAAAAAAAGAATATTCAAGAACACTCAGCAAAAGAGATTGGTCAATAGTAGGCCAAATGCATAAAGGTTAAATCTCTCCTATGGAAGAAGATGAGAGAGAAGATAGGCATTTCTCTATTATGCAAGCTCATTTCATCATCTTTCTCCTTTGCACTGTGGCTTCCATCCTCAAAGTCACTTCCTGATCCAGAGGGCAGCTCCAGCCATTACGTCCATGTTCTAGGAAGCATGACTGAGAAAGGAGAAATGATGAAAGGGCAAAAAGGACCTCCTTCCCATGGAATTAGCTTCCTTTATGAAGCTTTCTTGAAGTCCCACATAACATTTTGTTAGAACTTAAAAACAATCTCACCTTACTACAAAGGGGGCTGGAAAATAGGGTTTTTTAATTGGGCACATTGATACTTCAAATAAAATAGGTGCTCTGTTGCTAAAAAAAAGAGGTAGAACATGGATTTGGGAGTGAACTAGCAGTCTCACTGAGCAGCCAAATCTGAATATTTACTGATATTTTAATGGGGAAACAAAGAGTGATGAACAAAAGACAGAGGAGAGGGCAGAGGGAGAAATCTTAAAAATCCAGCAACACTTGCCAATGTGAAATTCAGCTAAAACTTTATTTTGAGGTACACTATGCCAGCAAATGATACCTTATATATATTTATTAACATGAAAGTAATGTGAGTTCCATGTTCATTGATTGATCCCAGGTACTTTGAATAGAGCTTGGCACATAGTAGGTGCTCAACAAATATGTTTGAATTGAAATATTTTTTGAATTACATATGATGTTAAATTTAAAAAGTTTAAAGCAGTATGCAAAATAACCCATAATTTTAATGAAATCAAATATGTGTGTAAATGTATAAATAGATAGATAGATACACAGACACATAGATAGAGCCAGCCAGCCAGGCAGTGGAGTCATTAAAATGATTTATAACAGTAATTCTCTCTTGATAATGGGATAGAATTTGGGGTAATTTTTATTTTCTTATTTTTTGGTCTTCAGAATTTTCCAATTATTCTAAGTTAATTATGCATTACTTTATAGAGTTTTTAAAAGTTATATCAAAATTTAATTATGCATTACTTATATAGTGTTAAAAGTTATATCAAAATCCATTTGAGACAAAATCAATACATGTATGGCTTTACCTACAGAAAAAAATCTGGATCAGATTTTAAAATAATAAAAAATCGATTGCTGAGTGTGCTGGCTCATGCCTATTATCCTAGCACTTTGGGAAGCCAAAGAAGGGGGATTGCTTGAGTCCAGGAGTTCGAGACAAATGTGAGCAATATTAGCAATACCCTGTCTCCACAAAAAACAAAAATATTAGGTGGGCATGGTAGTGCATGCCTAGAGTCCCAGCTACTTGGGAGGCTAAGGCAGGAGGTTGGCTTGAGCCCAGTAGTTTGAGGTTGCTGTGAGCTGTGATGATGTTACTGCACTCTAGTCTGGGTGACAGTGAGACTCTGTCTCAAATTTTAAAAGTAAAAAATTGAAATAGATATTTTAAAATCAGTTCTTAAAAACAAGTACTTCTTAATAAAGAGTGATTCAGTGTTAGAAGAGAGGACTCCATGGAGACATTCAGACAAGGATCCCACAGCTTTCTGGACAAGAGAATCAGTAAATGAGGAGTCTCCCCAAGGCTTTAGGGCTCCTCTTTGCCCTGGGATTCTGGTCTTCATTTCCAGACTCCTTACAAACAGGCCAAGACCAGCAGCTTCATTAATCCTCAAATATCATGACGACATAGAGATGACAGTGCATTCTTCCCAAAGACAGACCTGGTCCAGGGGGGCTTTAACACTGCAGCCCTTAACTTCACACTGTTCCAATATGTTCCTGGTTTGTCCTTTTCCTCTACAGACATAGCTTATGCCTCTCAGTATGGCAGTGTTTGCAGGGAAACTGAAAGTTTGCCATGAAATTGGTTCCATCAAACCCAAGCCCATGTACTTTAGATATCTGACTTTCACTCTGGAATGAATAAAAACTTACCTTTGGGCTTCACAGGTTCGGTTATTATATACACTACAGTTGTCCTGAGAGGCTGAGAAGCTAGCCAGTGGGGTATGGATTATGAGAGACTCTTCCCTCTCCTCTCACCCTCAATCACCATCAGCCCACTACAGTTCCTTGAGCACATATGCTTTTTTGCTTTTTTTTTCCCTTCACACTTGTACCAAGGTCAGTTTTCCTGGCTGGGATGTTCCTTCTCTTCTAGTCTATCCTAACCTTACCCATCCTTCAGGCCTAGCCTACATTCTGCCTGCTATCCAAAGCTTCCTCAGAAACCTGCAGCCCTCACTACAGGCTCCCTTCTCTGACCTCCCATGATCAGCACCACATAGTCAGCTCCTAAGACACAGGCTCTGCTGTGTCTTAGTCCTTACTGCTTCATACACGTGCATCTTGTCTCCCCAACAAACTCTAAGCTCTCACATGGAGAGCAGGGCGCATCACATACACAGAGTTCATAGTACACTGCTTTGTACCTGGTAGATTTTCCATCTGTTCATTGATTATTATTTGAAAATATTCCATCTGTAGATTTTCTATCTGTTCATTGATTATTTGGAAATACACTCCAAGACCACTGAACAATTATAGTAATGTTTCACAAGTGGAGTCATAAGACACAGACTCTCACAACCCAACTATCTGCTTTCATCTATAAGAGACTTACTTAAGGTCTAAAGACACAGATAGGTTGAAAATAAAAGAGTGGAAAAAGATATTCCATGCAAACGGTTACCAAAGAGAGCTATGGTAGCTATACTAACACCAAACAAAATAGACTTTAAGTCAAAAATTGTTAGAAGAGACAAAAATATGACATTATATACAGATGTTCCTCAACTTATGATGGAATTATATTCTAATAAACTGATTGTGAGTAGAAAATATTATAAGTCAAAAAGTGCACTAACCTACCAAACATCATACCTTAGCCTAGCCTACCTTAAACATGCTCAGAACGCTTATAGTAGCCTATAGTTGGGCAAAATTAACTAACACAAAGCCTATTTTATAATAAAATGTGGAAAATCTCCTGTAATTTGTTGAATATTATACATTAAGTCAAAATTGTGATGGTTTTACACCACAATAAAGTAAAATATCATAAGTCAAACCATTATAATACCATGTGTAAAAAGGTAAATCCATAAAGCAGCTATAACAATTATAAACATATATGCACCAAACAACAGAGCCCCAAAGTATATGACACAAACATTGATAGAGTTGAAGGAAGAACAAGATAGTTTTACAATAATAGTTGGAGACTTCAATATCTCACTTTCAATAATGGATAGAACATCTAGACATAGATCAATAAGGAAATAGAGGCTTATTTCCCATAAGTTTTTTTCCAACCAAAAAAAAAAACTCCCTCTTCCAAATGCCAGCTGGAAAACAAAGGAGCAAGATATTGTAAATGCTATTACAAGTGCCATTGTAAGAGCTGCTATACCATTTGTGACATTGCTTCTCTGTCACCACTCAGATGCACTTTATCATGAGGTACCACCTTGAGCACCAAGGTTGCTTTCTTTTTAGGTCACAAGTCCAGGCTCGATCCTTGTCTTCAAATCCCACACAGTTCCAGGGAGATTGACCTACAAGCATCCAGCATCAGTTATGCCCTGTGCCACCAAAGTACTTAAACCCTCATCTGAGCCTGAGCCTCAAGTCAGACTCCTCCTTCCTCGGAATAATTTCCTTTCAAGAGGCCTTTCTCCCAGTTCCTGGCCAGACACCTTCCCCCCTTGTCTCAATAAGACTCCTTGACCTTAAATTCAGGGAAGACAGATCAGATGTCTTTCCCTTCCATCTCAGAAGGCCCTGGGTGAAATTGGTTCCCTCCTTCCCAGCCACCAGCTCTGTTAAACATGATGTGAAGAAACATTTGCCAAATCACTTAAAACATAAAAGATTTTATGAAACCCTAATTCCAGGAGAATAGCAAGAGGAGGGTTGCTGCATCTACACAGCTAAAAGGCAATTCAAGTGACCCTTTACCGGATAGAGATAATCAGCTTCTCCAGATTAAAAAAAAAAAAGTATCCTGTTACACAGCTAACTGCCAATGAGTATTGTAGACAGTGAGTATTAGAGGAGTTCTGAGAACAGGAAGATCAAAGAGGTTTGGAAGCACCCAGGACGTAGTTTTGCATCTGCTACTTGGTATGCAGACTTTTTCATCAAAATTCTACCATAACAGATTACTTTTTAAGAGAAAGTATTTTCTGGAACAAATTTCTTTATTCAAACTTAATTTCAAAATTTTCTTTATAGCACAGCTAAACCATTTCCAATTTTCCCATTTTTTAAAAGATGACTATCTTTGATTTTCCTAAACCATTTTTTCAAAATTTTTATTTATTTATTGAGACAGAGTCTCACTCTGTTGCCTGGGCTAGAGTGCCATGGCATCAGCCTAGCTCACAGCAACCTCAAACTCCTGGGCTCAAGCAATCCTTCTGCCTTAGCCTCCTGAGTAGCTAGGACTACAGGCATGCGCCACCATGCCTGGATAATTTTTTCTATATGTTTTTAGTTGGCCAATTAATTTCTTTTTATTTTTTTTAGTAAAGACGGGGGTCTCGCTCTTGCTCAGGCTGGTCTCGAACTCCTAACCTCAAGCGATCCTCCCACCTTGCCCTCCCAGAGTGCTAGGATTACAGGCACGAACCACCACACCTGGCCAAAAATTTTTCTTTATTTATTTTTTAAGAGACAGAGTCTCACTCTGTCACCTAGGCTAGAGTGCAGTGGTGTCATCACAGCTCACTGCAACGTCAAACGCCTGGGCTCAAGTGATCCTCCTGGGTTAGCCTCCTGAGTAGCTGGGACTACAGGAGCATACTACCATGCCTGGCTAATTTTTCTATTTTTTGTAGAAATGGGGTCTTGCTCTGGCTCAGGCTGGTCTCAACTCCTGGCCTCCTAAAGTGCTAGGATAACGGGTGTGAATCACTGTATTTTTATTTTAAAGAAATTGTTTTCCTTGGGATTAATTTTTTTCTATTTCCATTTTTTCAATGAAGATTTGTTCAATTAGTGGTACTGTATTTGTTTTTTAATGGCTTTATTTAGGTATAATTCACATACCATACAATTCATCCATTTAAAGTGTACAATTTAATGCTTTCAGTATTTCAGTATATTTAGAACATTTTCATCACCCCCCTAAAGAAACTCCATACCCATTAGCAATCATTCCCATTCCCCCTGGAACCCCAACCCCAAGCAACCACTAAGTTGTTCTATCTTTATGGACTTGCCTATTCTGGACATTCCATACAAATGGAATCATACAATATGTGGTCTTTTGTGACTGGTTTCTTTCACTTAGTATGTTATCAGATTCATGCATGTTGTAGCACATATTAACACTTCATTCTTTTTTGTTGCCAAATGTTTCATTGTGTGCATATACTATATTTTATTTATCCATTCATCAACTGATGGACATATGGGTCATTTCTACTTTTTGGGTAATATGAATAATGCTGCTATGAATATCCATGTACAAATTTTTGTGCATGTACATTTTTATCTTGGGTATATACCTAGGAGTCGATTTGCCAATTGGTTGCATTTGAACTTACCTAATTTTCCTGGCTAACACTTCTGCATTGTGTGTTCTTTTATAAAAAACAGAAATACACACAGAGAGGGATAGAAAGAAAGACAGAGAGAGGTTGTACCTGTTTCAGGTATCTTCTCTGAAATTCTTGAGTACATGGCAGATTCAATAATGATGTGGTTCCAATGATGGCATCAAAGTGATTGGGTGAAAATATCCTACCAAGGAGAAGTTTTCTGTAAAAAAAAATTTCTAATCTGAGTTGAGCTGCTGTTTTTATTTAAAGAACTGGAGAGAAGAAGAAAGAAGATGGCACTCTATTAGGGGCCACTGCACAAGCAAAAGCCTGGTGACTGGGTTGAGTACGGAGTACTTGTGGAATAAGTAAAAAGTAGTAGATGGTGAGGTTGGAATAATTTGTTGGGAAACTCATCATCAAGGGCTTTGAATGCCAACCTCAAGGGTTTAAAGACTAAATTCCTATAGCTTTGGAGGAACCATTGGAGACTGTGGTTTAGGGACATAAGTCATGTGATCAGATCAGATGTTCATGATCACAGCAATGACTGGCAGGTGCAGGCAGGATGGACCTAAGCAGGGAGACATCTGACACAGCATGCCCTCATCCTTAGGAGGCTGCTGCAGCAATTCAGGGCTGAAGGAAAGGCTTTGAGCACAGCCAGCTGGAAGTCAGTAGCTTAAATATTGATTCAGTGGGCAAAAGCCACATTCATCATGGGGCTGGTTCCCTAAAGGACCCGTGCCTATGTGCAGGGAACTCATCATTTCCCTATTACATAAATTGATTAGGTCATCAGAGTCAAGATTGATGCCAGAGATTTGCTGCTAATCAGGCTAGAATAACAAGTTGGAGGACAAGGCAGGCTCTCTGCCAACTGGGCAAGGAGCTGGTCCCAGAGGCACAGAACACTGCAGCAAAGCACCCTGTCCCTGCCTGGGAAGTCTGGGTAGAGACAGCCTCTGAGAGGCCTGGCAATGCCCTTCAGCTGGATCTGGAGTCTCCAGGGCCAACTCCTGGAACGACACTTCTCAAAGCTTCTGTCAGAGCTGACCAGCCAAGTGGAATCCAGCCCTAGAGGTCCATGGCTGAGCTGTCCTGACTGCCTGCAGAAGCTTGTAAGGGTGGGGATACTGGGGAAACAGAGCCTAGGGCAGCATCTGTGCAGAGCCCGGGGGAAGCAAAGACTTGGAGAAAGAACAGTTGACTTCATTTTGACAATAATAATAATAGTCTGCAATGACAATAATTTGTGTTTGTATAAGCCTCCCACTGTGCTCCAGAAAAGGAGGAGGTTCAGCTTTCTGGGTGGATGAGATATTCTTCCTCTCACACAAAACCTCCCCTGCCCCATTCTAAGAAGAACCGTGTAAAACTAGCCATCTGCCACCCAGTGCTAGGAAGCCTAGTTCTGAATACGGCGGTGGTGGCATCTCTCCTCTTCTGTCCCCTCCCAAACACAGAGGGGGAGTGCAGTTTGCTCCACCTATAAACTGGAGCAGCATTTCTGACAAGCCCTAAGTCTCCAATACACCCTCGTTTTGGCAAATCAACGTCCTAAGTCAGACGCCTTTCAGCTTTTCTGCAGCTCTACTGCCCCCAGCCCACCTCGCAGTCTGTGTCGGGCTGGGGTCAGAGGAACCTGGTTTCAAAGTGGTGCAACGCTCAATGAGTGGTGAAGGGAACATTTTGAGCACCCTGACCCAGCTGACTGATGCTACTGCCACCCACATTTTGGGTTGAACTTAGCTTGGAGGGCTTCCTATATCTGGAGGCCAGAGAGCCCGGATTGGGGATGGATGGGGTGGGCTGTGGGGGGCGCTCTGCATTTCGCTACACTTCACCCACCTGGGGTACCTAAGCACAGTCACCATCGTTATCTTTATTTTCTGCCACCTATATCATATCATCATCATGAGGGTCCTCCTCCCCACAGCGAGGAGGACAGAGAAGGAGCTGTCTGCCCCAAAAAAGATGGTCTTCTGGCTTTACCGAGGGTGTTCCTCGCCACAGAATTTTGTGGCCCCAGCAGAACCGGCTTGTGTCCAGCAGAGAAGCGCCGGTGGCAGCACAGAGCACCCGCCGTCTTTTCCTGCCGCGGGGGGGCGGAGGGGCCACCATTTCGCCGAGGCGCTCCAGAGCGTACCCTTCCCCGCGCCGCCCGCGGGCGCGGCTAGTGAGCTTCCCCTCCACCTCCCCTATCCTCTACCCACTACCGCAGCGAAGGTCTTACTCAGTCTCCCCTCCCCTGGGCTGGAGGGGTAGGTGAGCTGGGGTAGCGAGAGGAGACCAAGCAGCCCGCCCGACCTGGGAGCTTTCTCCTCCGATGGCACCTGGGTCCCCCACCCGCTCTTGACTCCTCCCCTGTCTCCGTTCCGCAGCGTCCCCGCCCTGTCAGCACCCTGCTTCAGCGACTGCACCTGCCTCGGGTTGGGGAGGAGCATGCGGGAGGTAGAGAGGAAAGCGGGGAGGGTTTGGGAGCGCGGTGCGGCGGGGTGAGCGGCCTCGCCGCGTGCCTCCAGCCCCCGCAGCCCCAACGCCACCCGCCCCGCGGCTGCGGCACCGATGCGCTGTCCGCGGTGCTGACGCCGGACGCCCGCTCGGTCGGGAGGGGGAGCAAACGCCCTGGTTCCCGGGTCGCGGGGAGCCGAGTGGCCGCCTCTCTCTACTTCTCAACCGGTACCATTTTCCCAAAGGAAGCCTGAGTCCCGGCGCTGCAGTTGGATCCAGGACAAAGGAATAAGCGAAGGGAGCTTAAACTTCGGATAGAGCCCGACAACCCGGTGTCGGGGATTCGCGTCGTGCGGCCCCCAGCCCTGGAGACCGCAGAGCACCATCAAGTTGAGCAAAGTTTCACCGCGGCTTGAGACACGGGAGGGATACCAGAGGCGACGCGCAGAGAGGGGTAGGACGGCGTTCCCAGGCGGGGTAGTAGCCCCGCCGCAGTCCGACAACCTGCTCCGGTGCCCCGCATCTGTGCCGCCAGAGCCACCGGGAGGCGTCGCAGCAGCCCAACTCTCCAGCCCCTCCCTTCCTTCCTTACTCACCCCTCCCCAACACCCCGCCCCGGGCGCCGATGACTCCGCCTCTCGGTGCCGGGCGGCTCTTCGGCTGGAGCTGGGAAGGGAGCGCTTCCCCGGACTCGGCTCAGCTCTGAGGCTCCGAAGCCGACGCCGCCAGCTCAGCCCCGGGGGCGGGAGCAGGACTGTCCGAGCAGCCTGCACCTGGGTGCTGCCGAGCCCGGAACGCCTTATGGGACGCCCCCGGGGGCTCTCTCTGCGCCCTGCTGCCGCGTCCCTGTCCTAGGCGCCCGGGCTCCACGGCCCGCCCCGCCCGCAGCCCGCGGCCTGTCTGGAGAAGAGTATGAGGCCCGGGGCCCCGCGGACGCCGGCCACAGGGCGGCAGGGGCCTAGCTGCGGAGCCCCGCGCCCGAGGGCGGCGGGTAAGGAGTCGCGGGAGCCGGCGAGGCGTCGGGGCGCGCAGAGGAGCGCCCCAGCCCTGGCGCCCGTGGGGCCGCGGGACTCGTGTGTGGCCTGAGCGCCGGGGAGGAGGCGGAGGCGCCCCTCCGTCCGGGCTCTGGGGGAAGCGGCGAGGGGCTCCACGGCGGCCCCCGACCCCCGGCCACCATCCTCACGCTCCTGCTCCCGCGGGGGGGATGTCGCGGCCCGGGCTCCGAGCGCCGCCCCGGCCCCGGGGCTGAGCTCCGGACCATGTCCTCTCGCAGCCCCCGGCCCCCGCCCCGCCGCTGCCGCCGCCGCCTGCCGCGCCCCTCCTGCTGCTGCTGCTGCTGTCGCCGCTCGCACCTCAACGAGGACACCGGCCGCTTCGTGCTGCTGGCAGCGCTCATCGGCCTCTACCTGGTGGCGGGCGCCACAGTCTTCTCTGCGCTCGAGAGCCCGGGCGAGGCGGAGGCGCGGGCGCGCTGGGGCGCCACGCTGCGCAACTTCAGCGCGGCGCACGGCGTGGCCGAGCCGGAGCTGCGCGCCTTCCTCCGGCACTACGAGGCCGCGCTGGCCGCCGGCGTCCGCGCCGACGCGCTGCGCCCGCGCTGGGACTTCCCTGGCGCCTTCTACTTCGTGGGCACCGTGGTGTCAACCATAGGTGAGCGGCGCGCCCTGCGCGCGTCTTTCCCCTCTGCGCCTTTCACCAGCCGTGTTTTCCGCTGCTCGGCGGCTCGGTCCGCGTCCCTCTGTTCCTCCCTTACCTTCTAATGTCCCTTTGCGGACTTTCGTCTCTCCCTCTCCCCTCCACCCGTCCCCCTCCTGCTGCCTCTTCGCTCTTCCCCGGCTTTCGCCGCAGGAGGAAAGCCCAGCTCTGGCGCGCACTCAGCAGTGACTTGCCTGGCAGTGTAGCCCAATGGGGAGAGCCTCACCCAGGCGCCCGGCAGCCCGGGCCGCCTGCGCTCCAGCATCTCTTGCAGACTCCCTGACGTGACCTTGGTGCGCCTCAGTTTTCTCCTCTAAAAGAGGAGAAAATGTGAAGATATGTGTCAGGGGCCGCTGGTTTTTGTTTTTGTTTTCCTATTCCCCACCACCCCTCAACCCTGGCCTCAGTTTCCTCATACAGATGATTTTGAAAGCCCTTTCTCCGTCCACTCTCAGCATGTTTATTTCCTCTTCTTTCACACCATTTTCCTCTTCTTTACCCTGCGTTTTCCCCTTAGCAGCCTCTAACCTTTTTACCCTGGGGAGAGCCACCGCTTGCCCCAGGACCATGTTCCCTAGATCTCCTTCCCACCCACTTCTCCTGTAGTCTACACTGCTCCTCTCCAAAGTAAAGCCTGTTAGTCAGAGGCCCCGACTTCTGCCCCCTCTCTTGGTAACCCCCGACTCCCAGCCTCTTCTCCAATTTCGTGACCTCTTTCCTTGTCCCTCACCACTTTTTCCAATCAGTAGTAGTGCCAAGGGATAGCTGAGAACAGGGATAGTTTCCCTCTACTTTCCATCATCCCTTTTCCCTATTTTTGGCGTAGAGAGTTCATGTTTTTTCAATTTGACAAAAAATGCTGTGTAAATACTCCTTCAGCCCCCCTCCCCATCCACTCCTCCCTCTTTGGCCAGAGCTCCTGTGGCCTCTGAGCTCCTGTGGAGAAATTCTGGAGCCGCCACTGCTGTCCACCCCACCACTTCCCTCCTTTTCTTTCTTCTCCTCTCACTGGCTTTCCCATGTCCCCCTTTCCCTGGGCCCTGGGTGTCATGTGAAACACAGCTCCCTTCCCCCCCCACCCCCACCCCCCGCCCGCCCCCTCCCCCCCGCAGTTACTCACCTGCATAGAGCGGAAGAAATACAAGCTTCTCACTTTGGCCAGACTGTGTGTGTCCACTCCTGCTTGGAGTCCCAGGGTGGAAGAAGGCACTTGGCTGGTCACACCTCTAGTCATCCCAAGGCACTGTCCCTGGTGGTGCAGTTTTGGAGGAGGGGGCTGGATTTGCTGGGCTGAGAAGTGAGAGGGATGTCATAGACACGCCTTCCGTGGGTGGGTTCTGGGGTGGTTTGGTTTGCCAGCTCAGAGACGGGGCATGGACTGTAACTGACCAGCATAAGCCACGGCAAATGGCAGTTGGAGGCAGGGAGAAAGGCTGCATCCATGTGCAGAATATGAGCAGCTAAAGATGTGTCTCTGAGTGTATATGTATAGTCTATGAAAGGGCTTCCTTGCCTTCTATGATTTTTCATGTGTCATGCTTGATCTATTTTAAATAGAAAAGGCAAATATGGCCCAAGTCCAAGGCACACACAAATTGGATAAAAATACCCTTTAAAAGCTATATCATGTTGTTATGGTGATAGAAGATATAAAATGACCCCCTCAAAAAAATCCCCTTTTAAGAGCTGCATCAAGTTGCTATAGCAACTAGAGTTTTTTTTAAGTGCTTTAAAAGTACTAAGGATGCTTAGTCCTGGAGGATGACATCATGCGTTCGTAGCTTGTTATTGACTTGTGTTCTTCCTCTTGTAAACACAGCCTTTTGCCATCTTCCACCTAGAGGCACCTATGCACATACTGGGTGGTCACAACGTTTTTTTTCCCAGTGGCATGCTCTGGTTTCCTAATGGAACCCACAGGCTAAAGGGGAAGCTATTCGCAGTGTCCCCTTCCCCTTCAGGCCATGAGTCCATCCAAATAGGGCCTCATTCTAGTGACCTGTGGTCTTTGTGGCTCTCTTATGAGCTCCATCAATCTTTTATTCACTGCCACTATGGATGCAGAGATTCTGAGGCCAGACACGGCTTCTAAAGGTTCTTTCTCAGCTCTTTGCACAAAAATTAAGTCAGCATGTTGGGAAATTGTTCTATTCCCCAACCTTTAATCTACTGGCAGGATTGGCTCTTTAGTCAAGCAGAAAGAAACTACATTCTCTTTCTTGATTTGTGTTTTCAAATGTAGGCAAGCAATGTGGGAAGGCTACACTGAAGCATGTAGCAGTGTTACAAGTGACCCAGCATGTTGCTTCCAAAATCTGCAGGGAAACATTTGAACCAGCCTGTGGACAACTCAGGGTTGAACTAACCCTCTGCAGGATGCCAAGAGAGCCATACAAGTAGCAGGAACTCTACTGGTTAGCCACCTGCCGGGGCATTGGGGGGGGCAGTGGTTCAAATTGGTCACTTCTGTCAGTCAGATAAGTTCTGCTGAATCCACAAGTAGCATGATTGGCATTTCAGTCTTCTCTTTGCAAAATACACTTGGATGAGATTTAAGGAAAGACCTACATAGGTCCATTTCTCTTCTGCTTACATAGTTTCCCTTAAATAATTGTCCCTGAGTCTTCAGAGACAATTATTATTATTACTGATGCTTTTATGGATTCGACAGCTCATGGAGCCAGAGCTCAGTCCCAAATGGGCAGTCAGGATTCTTTATCTGCCACCTTATCCAGTGAAGAGGAAAATTAGCATATTACTTGGTTTTATTTGATGAGTGAATATCACAGTGTGTTTGATTCATATAGTAGTGGGAATTCAGGGGAACAAAATGATTTGGTTCAGCTATTTATACTGCCTAATCAAACAGGACATTTGTGTGTATGTGTGTGTGTGTGTGTGTGTGTAGACCCAGCTAAATGATTCATCTAGACTTTAGCATAGAAAAATCCTTCCTTCATTCATTCCATAAATATGATGTATTGTGTATATCAGGCCCAGTGCTATGTTTTGAAAGGTTAAAGCTTATTCTACATGGCAAAGGTTAGAGCATATTCTAACACAAGCAGCTGGATTGCAGCATTTATAAGCAGCATAAATGCTGCTCACTAAGTATTATTAGAAGAAGTGGACCTTTGGTATAATCCCATATGGCACAGTGTTAAGGGACTTGTCCAAAGCTACACAGTTAATGAGGGGTTCAGCTAGGTCCATAAACCAAGCATGCAGAGTATGTTCCCCCTAATTTCATGCATATAATTGGTGAGAACATTCTTGTTTGAGACTGAAGAGTTTGATAAAGGTTGTGTGTGTGTGTTCTGGCACCAGGGGAGGGACTGGTCTGATGGTCAGGCTATCAAATCATTAGGCTCAGGGAAAACTTGAAGAATCAGACACATCTTGTAGGTCATACAGGTTAGAAGCATCTAACAGGTCTCAGCTGGGTGGGCAGGCAAGAGCCAGGATACAGAAGGTCAGAGACAGGGGTGCTAGCAAGGAGATGTTCTGGTAAACTCTGGTCCAAGGACAGAAGCCACTTTCTGCCCTTTTTTGCACCGTGTGTGCATGCGCACATGCTCATTTGTGCATTCACATGTGCTCTTAAGAGTGCATATAGAGGAGGAGAAGGGGCAGAAATAGGCCTTCAATGAGTGGAAGACATAAAGAAAGTTCAGGTATGGCTGTGTGTACTCAAGGTTAGATGGGACACCACAATGAGACTGAATATTTGTCCTGACATTTGGGTTGAATAGGGCCCTATGTCTAGAGCTGGACAGTTTGCAATTGTACAGGCACACGTGTCCACACAACACAGACCCAGTGGGAAAATTTCACCTGTGATTATTCAGCAGTGATTGAGACTCTATAAAAAGTCAATTTGAATAGCTCAAGCAAAATAAAAATCCACTTTGTGGCCTAAATTATTTATACTGATTGCTTACACTGAACTGAAATCCTGGGTAATTATTATTTCTCCCATTTATGCCATATGACATAGTCCCTAGGGTTTGAAATCAAGTTTGTTTTAATGTGAATGCATCCATTTATTCATTCCTCCATTTAACAAACATCCAAGATGGGCATAACTCATCATAGATGTATGAGTGGCCTTTGGCACAACAGTATCTGTGTCTCCTGTGATTACATGAACTCCTAAAGATAAGGATGGTGGCTTGTGGTCTTTTAGTACTAAATAATATTCCTGGAGGCAGTACTCCAGCTCAGAGATATTCAAAACCATCCAAAGAGTATTAACCTATCATTTCACATCCTAAAGGATGTTTTATTGGTTTACTTTGAAAAGATTAAAAGGAAACTCTCCACTGGGGTTTTAATTATGCATCTGCTGTCAGATTTACACATAGGAAAGAACATATTTAAAAGTCTTTCTCAAATGGCAGCTTGATATAAACAGAAATATTTTTGCTTCCTTTTATTAGGTTTTCTGGCAGCGTTTTTTAGCTATAAAGCTAAAATCATGCCGCTGTAGACGGGATGGTGTAGGTATAAGAGCTGTCACTTTTGGCACTGCATAATTTAGCTTGCTACTTTCAGAATTAGGCACACTTAATTATTCAGCCACGAGATTAGTAACAAGTCCTAACTTTTCCCCCCTTTTTCAACATGGATTTTTAAAAAATGTTTTTGCTACAAAGGAAGCTATGACATTATAAGCTCAGAATGTCACTACCACATCTACATTGGGCTTTCTTCTAACATGTATGTAATCCAGCTGGAGGTGGTTTTGTTAGAAGATACATTATCCAGAAGGAAAGGAGTACCTTTCCTCACTTATTTCTCTCATCAGCTATTTTTTAGTGAAAGATGATACTATGGCAGCTTCGAAGGACATTTGGAGAAAAAATATCTCATTAGATCTGAAGCTCTGGGTAGAAAGCAGAAAATGCATTTCCATTCACTACTCCATCCTCAGCATCCAGCATCAGACCTAGCCCATAGTAAACCCTCAATAGTTAAATGAATAAGAGAACAAGTCACTCATAGGATCACTGCCGCAGCATAACTCTCTTTATTTTTGCAGGTTTCCCTGCAGTTCCTTGTCTATATCTTTTGTAGGAAAAAGGAAAGGAACTAAATGATACATGCTGTTCTGTCTGCCTTTTGTTAATGTTTTGTCATCAATGCTGTTCCCACATTCTCACATAGCTTTCATAGGCTGGTTTTAGTGGGTGCATAATATTCCATCTAGTTGATGTTCACTTACCCTATTGCTATGTAGCTGGGTGTTTCCCAGTGTGGGGCTATTTTGAGTAATGCCAGTGATCATCTTTATGCATGTGGCCTTTTCTTTAATATCTCCTTGGGATGACTTCCCAGCAGTGAAATTGCTGAGTCAGTAGGTGCTGCTGTCTTCATGGAGCTTGTGGCCAGCCTCGCTGGAGTGAGAGACTGGTCTCTCCCTAGCTGAGCCTACGCCTCTACAAAGCCTAGCAGAGATTCGACAGTTATTCAGCTAATCACTCCATGGAACAGGTCACATATCTACTTGGTTTTCTCCAGGATCATACTCAGTTCCAGGAGCTGAGCTGCCTCCTGAACAAGGCTGTGGCTTTAGTGTCTTCAGCCTTCCTTGCTTTAACGAGAGCTGCTTCCTTTGTGAAGTTTTGGGTAAGTGGAGAAGGGCTAGATGGAGAAACACATATGGGTAGCTGCCAGGCCATAAACGACTAAGACCAGAAAGGCACCTGGACCCTCTTCCCTCCTATGCCCTGGGCTCCTGGGAATGGTCCGCCACTATTCCTGGACCCAGCCAGCGAAGAGGGAGCCATTCTTCTACTTAGCTCTGACTATGCCCAAGGGCCCCAACCTTGAACAACCCAGAATTGTGCCAAATGGAGCAAAGATACACCTAGAGTATTCCAGCGGGAAGCACCATAAAAATCCTCCAGAACTTTCCCCAAGCATGTAAACCATTTTGTTAACAAAAGTGAAGAAGCAGCCCATTATACAAAATAGGCAGCAGCAGAGCTGCTCTAATTGAGGGTGGGGGCTGGAGCCCTGACCACTGGGCTCTCCTCAATGCCAGCCGCCACCCACAGTCTTCTCTGAAGAGCCCTAGAGAGTCTTGAAACTACAGGGAAATAGCACTTGCCATGGAGTTGGGGGATGCTAGTAGAGAGTAAAGAGGGATACTTTCTGTATTCCTGCTTATATTCTGGATTTTAAAAAAGGTAAAAAAAAAAAAAAAAAAAAAGAATTAAATAAATTAAAAAAGAAAAAAATTATAAGAAGAGGGGTACTGAAGCCCCTTGGCCCTCACCCCAAGCCAGCTGTTGGCTGCCACCACTGCTTTGAGGCTCTGGCCCCAGGAAGTTCTACCCTAAACCCTGCCATTCCCTAGCCAACTTCTGGGTCTAGTTCTTTCTCAAGGGGATCCAGGCCGCTCCCCAGACAGCCAGTCGCTGTGGTGAGGGATGCTCTGGACCTTGTCTGGGAGTGTCACCCCCTCCCTAGGCTTGGCTAACCCCCAGCTCATGGCTAAGCTCCTGGCTCATTAGGAGGTCAGTGATAACTGGTATGCTTGGGCTGGCTGAAGGATCAAGTTCTGGGAGACCTGCTCCATCTGCTGCTTCCAAATCCCAGGGGACTCATTCTGAAGTGACCCCAGGATGGAGCATCTTGTAATTTCAAGTTTTACAATGTCCGGATACAATGTGGTTATACTCATAGTAACAGATGTTGCAGACCAGGAAGGCAGGGTAGCGTGGAGCAGCGCTTCTCACACTGTAGTGTGTGTGTGAGCCCCCTGGGCATCTGGGTTCCGTGAAGGTTTCTGTTCGGAAGGTCTGGGGTGGAATCTGAGATTCTGCGCTCCTCACCACCCCCCGCAGTGCCATGCTACTGGTCCCTGGACTCACGTGGGGAGCCAGACTGTAGAGAAGCAGCGGTGAGTCAGGCACGGGAGCCCAGACACAGCTCTGCCACTCGCCAGCTGCGTGGCTTTGGGCAGGATGCATCACCATCTGGTGCCTCAGTTTCTCCATTCCTAAAAGAAGAGAGTGACTGAGATCACTGATCCCCTCCCAGCTCTGACGTTCTCATGTCTGGGAGACCTATTCCCTCATATCCTCCCAGTGCAGTTCAGTGTAGACCCACCATGCCAGCTCTGCAGCCTGCCTGCCTGAGTTCCAGTCCCAGTTCTGCCGCTTAGAAGCTGTGTTCCTGGAGAGCGGCTGTACTTCTCCTTGCCTCAGTTTCCTCCTCTGTAAAGTGAAGCTCATGATGATTCTTGCCAACAGGGTTACTTTAAAGATTGAAGGCACTAACCTGTGTATGCAGTGCCTGATAACCCTGAGTGGGATTAGCTCCCCAGAGCTGGGCAACCCCGTTGGTGCAGGAGGGACACCTCTCATCCCTGAGGCTCACCCGGCCACACCACCCAGTGTGTGGCCCTCTGGTCGCAGCCATCCTGCAGTGTGGCATCTGCCACAGTCTAGTTGGCTACGTCCTCTCGGGCATGTTGCTGTCCTATGCTGTTACATAATTGGCCTAGAAGGGTGCTTTTCAAGATCCTTTTTCTTTGGGTCCTCAAAGAAATCATTAATCATTCCTCACATCTGTGGTGCTGTTTATCCATCATAAAGAATAAAGAATATTACTTACCGTGCACGGTAAATAATAACTGGGTGCTTCTGCCCCCATGCCGGAGCAGCACCCCAGGCTGCCACACCTCTGCCCACCCTCCTTGCTGGGGCTTTGGAGAATGTCATGGAGCTGAGAGCAGCGGAGAGGTTGACTCTCCGAGGTCAGGCCCTGCCACGCTTCTCTGAGGTGGACCCGGTATCAGAACTGCTGGGTGGAGGCCACTGGCTGTAGCAAGCAGCCCCGTGTGGGTGGGAGCCAGGCCACTGCACCCTGCGGCTACCACGGCTCCCTGGGGTGGGTGGAGAAAGCACCAAGCCCCATTCCCAGGCATAGCCCCTGAGGCAGGACAGGAGGGGGCTGGGGCCAGGGAGGCTGCAGAGCCTGCCAGCATCTCCCCTCTCCAGGCTCCACCACGCCAGCAGCCACAACCTTTGTTCTGGGGAGCAAGGGGGATGACCAGGGCACCATTGGTTTCATAGATTGGCTCCCCTCCCTGCCATGTGTCTTGCTTGCCAATGTACTATGTTTTTATTTGTTTACTCAGGAACCTGCCCCAAACCCTAGGACAGCAAAGATGATATCCCATTTCACAGATGAAGAGACAGGCTCAGAGAGGTTAAATGACTTTCTTGGCATCACACAGCAAATCAATCAATGGCAGAAAAGAGGATCCAGGGCTCCTGACTGCCCAGGATCTCTACTGGCCCTGAACTTTGCAGTTCCATAGAGGGGGAAAAATGCCAGTCCTGTCTGGAGTCTGCCGGGTTGTAGGGGTGGAGGAGGAGGATCAGGAGGTGTCAGCAAGGACTGAAGCACAGCTCGGAGACTCTGGGATCTGGCTGTGCTGTGCTCCTTGCAGTCTCATGGCCACACTGACGTGAGGGCTGCCTGCTTTGCATCCCTCACCACCCAGCGCCTCTCTGTGAAGGAGGCTGCTGTGTGGAGGGGAGCAGGGAGACAGCATGTGCTTCCTGCAGAGCTCACTAGAGCTCTGGAAGTTTGTGTCAAAGGGAACTTTGGAGGCCCACCGCACAGAGCTCCTGCCCAGACCTGAGGTCCCTCAGCCTTGCACTTGAAACAGCAGCAGTGGATGGGAAGAGGCAGGACAGAAAACCAAATGATCAGAGGTCCTCACTTTCCAGCAGAGAAAGTCTGAGGACATGGCCAGCTCAGGACTCAGCCCCTCAGGGCTGGCTGGTTTGAGGGAGACCACCTAAGGTCATGTCCTAGGGACAGACTCTGCCCAGACCTTGGGGGAACACATGAAACCAAGCACCTAACAGTGCCACCCCCTCTCTAGCCATCCTTGACCCCTCCCCGCCCACCCTCCCTGCAGCCCTCAGGCCCACACTCCAGGTACTTTAAGCCTCTAGGTCATTGCTTATGCTGTTCCCTCCACGTGAGATGCCCTTCCATCTATCCCCATTTTCAACTGGGTGAACTTCATCTTCAAGCCTCAGCTCAAATGGTGCCACTAGAGAGGGACCCTCTATGAAATCTCTCTTACTGCCCCTAGACATGTGCTAATTATTTCTCTGCCAGCTATGATGTAAGCCTCTGTTTAGTGAGATAAGATGTGTCCAAAGCTGGCACAGGATCTAGCACATAGTAGGTGTGCAGAAAACTTAATTTCCTTTCTTCTTCCTCCAGATCAGCAGCTGTGTCTTAGTAGAGCTTGTCACTGCGACAATCAATAAAACAGTAATAACCACAATGGTAGCAGCTATGCATTGAATGACTGCTTTGAAGTGGGGCAAAGCTGTAGTTTCTGTCAATCATGGAGCATAATGCTTGGCACAAAGTAGGTGATTAATCAACATATGTTGAGTGGATGGAATGAATGAATGAGTAACTGAAAACTTTGGACTGCTGGAAATTAACAACAGAAAACTGAGCAAGCTGCGCCCAGGCTGTGCTCCAGGAACCTCCCAGCGCCTCCTCCGGCCCCTCCCCACCCTGCAGCAGGAGGGGCTGACTGCGCACTGGCCTCTCCGCTGGACCGTGGCTGTAATGATCTCTCAGCAGCTGGTAGGTGTGCAGCGGGACAGCCAGCCTGTTCTGTTTGGGGCTCCCCTGTCTGATAATGCTGTCTGTGTGGCTCTCTGAGTCAGCTGGGTCCTTGCCCTGACCCTGCCAGGTGTTCAGTGGAATTAGGGTGCCTGGTTGAACCAGAATCTTTGGAGTGAAACCAAACTAGACAATCCCAAGCCTCAGCTCTTTGTCATCCCCGAGGAGTGGCAGGCAAAGTTCAGTCCTGAACAAGGAAGCTCTGGTCCCAGTTCTCCCACTGGCTCATATTGCCCATCTGGCCCTGGTCGTGGCTACATCTGTCAGCTGTATGGAGGTCCCGCTGAATTCTTCCCCTCAGCCTAGGGGTGCCACCTTCTCCCTTTATCTGCCCAAGACACACCCCTTAGAAACTGAACATTGGCTCACAAATCTCATGGAAGTTTTATCAGTCATGAAATGCAATTCCACAAACCAGGAAAAGCCACCCCCACCCACACAGCCCAGCACCATCACAGTGCCTCCAAAAATACTTGGGGAAGCTTTTATCAGAATCGGTTGTCCCAGCTTTCTGGAAAGTTTCAGTTGAGATAAACGCAAACCCTAAATCACGCGCCGCGTGACTTCTCCGTAATCCTTTCCAAATGGCCATGATCTCCTTCCCCGCTGCCAAGTGTTCTGAATTCTGAGCGCCTCGTGTGAGCCTGTTTAGCTGCTAACACTAGGACCTGCCAGAAATGCTGCAGGGACAGCCGAGGCCCGAGAGGGAAAGGAAAACACAAACCTCTGCCCATGCTGAGTTTGTTGGCATTTCCTATAGGGCCAGGATGCATTTTGGAGGTCGTGCAGTTTTTGATTGTTGGGTTCCTGTCTAAAATGGAAGGCCAGGAAAGAAAGCTGAGATCACATGTGAGCCAACTGTGAGGGAGGTCTGGCAGTGCTGGTGGCAGGCAGGCAAGAGGTCCCTGCCTGTGTCAGTGTGGAACTGAGGCTGCAGGGCCTGGCCCTGCCAGCACCCTCTCCCCGTCACTCCCCACACTTCCTACTGGAACGGCATGGAATCATCTGCGTGACTGTTTAGCATCTGCCTGCCTTGCCAGACTCTGGATTCCTGGAAGATGAGCACCCCGTCTCCTCTGTCCCCCCAGATCCCCCGCTGCCTGACATAGGGTGTGGCACATGGGAGGGACTGCAGAAATATTTTTGGAATAAATGTACCTTTGAATGAAATCTTGGCTGTTTCCAAGATGCTCAACTCTACCTAGACACCTGTTTTTAAAAAAGTAAAATATGAAATCCCCCACTTACAAATCAGATGATGATTCACTTTGTAAAAGCAAGCTTCAGTGTTTGAAGGGATTCACTCCAGGGCTTCTGTAGGGAGCCAGGTATAGCAGAGCATTTAGAGCGGGATATGACTTGCGACCAGTGGGTCAGGAACCCAGCCGCTGCACAAAGTCCACTTTGCTGCCAATTCTACCTTCCCACGAGCCCCAAGTCCCTATTGCAGCCCAGTCCCCAATGTCACATTAGTAAGCAATACACATGACCAGAAGATGATTCGGAAGAGTGCATGACAAGAGCTGAAGGGGGTCTCATACCCTGTATTAACCAGAGCTGTTTGGGCCTCCTGAGCAGTCAAGCAGAGATTGGATTGTAGGCCTAACATATGGAAATTGCCTTGCAGAGCTCCTTGACCGGCAAGGATGCATTATTCATGTCTCCATTTTAAGAATGGAGAAATCTGCATTGCCAGGAAATAATTTGCAGTGTGATATAGCGGTTAGGGAGAGAGTGTTGAGGGCCCTGGTCCTGGGTTTGAATTTTAGCTCTGGGTCTGTTTGCTGCTGCTATCGCAGAATACCACAGACTGGGTAATTCATAGAAGTTTATTTGGCTCATGGTTTTGGAGGCTGAGAAGTCCGAGACTGAGGGTGCTGGCATCTGGAGGAGGACATCCGATGGCAGATGGCATCACATGGCAAGTGGGAGACAAGAATCGGCTCAAATTCATCCTTTTATCACTAGCCCACTCCCAGGATAACCAACCCAGTCCTGGGATAATGGATGACCTAATACTTCAATGACAGTGGAAGCCTCATGACCTAATCACCTCTTAAAGGTTCCACATCTTTTTTTTTTTTTGAGACAGTCTCACTCTGTTGCCTGGGCTAGAGTGCCATGGCATCAGCCTAGCTCACAGCAACCTCAAACTCCTGGGTTCAAGTGGTCCTACTGCCTCAGCCTCCTGAGTAGCTGGGACTACAGGCATGCGCCACCATGCCTGGCTAATTTTTTCTATGTATTTTTAGTTGGCCAATTAATTTCTTTGTATTTTTAGTAGAGACAGGGTCTCACTCTTGCTCAGGCTAGTTTCGAACTCCTGACCTCAGGCGATCTGCCCACCTCAGCCTCCCAGACTGTTACGATTACAGGCGTGAGGCACTGCGCCCGGCCGGTTCCACATCTTAATACTGCTACAAGAGCAATTTCATTTCAACATGAGTTTTCAAGGGAACATTCAGACCATAGAGAGCTCTGTCGTTGGGGTTGCCAGTACACATCTCCTGCCCGTTCACCGAAGTCCACCTCATCAAGTTCCTCTCCAGTCTCCCACGAGTGACCCATCCAAGACTCAGGCTCCTTGACCATCTCATCCACAACAGTGCTTTCTCTGTCCTGTGCCAGCAGGTCACATGGTTCTGTGCTGCTGTTATTACCAGTAACTGCGCTGCCTTCAAAGTATTTGACTCCAAGCATTTCCCCTTTGACCGTCACCTCCCATGCTTCCAGCTTCCAACCTCTGTTGTCCCCAATTCAATAATCCTTCAGCTGCAGGACCTGCAGATCATTAACACCCCACTTCTATGTTTCCCCCATCTTTGGGCCCTCATTTCTTTTGTAACCCAGCCTAGATTCACTCTCCCTGCAGGGACCCCTAACTGCCTTGCACCTCCCTCCCTCTGTTGCACCCCTGTCCCTACTCTGCCACCATCAAAATGCCAACTTCCCACCTGTTCCTCACCTGCCTTCAAGCAGCTGAATATGGCTAGAGAAAACCATGCACTGATGCTGACTGGTCCAACTTTAACTTAGTGACCCTGAGTACCAGGACACGCCACATTGGCAGCCCCCCCCCCACTTCCTACTAGTCAATTCCCCACTGATCCCATCTTCTCACCTTCAGCCTCCCATACCCCTCACCCTCTGCTAATGACCTTTCCTCACACCACACCAAGAAAGTAAAAATAATCAGACACGGACTCCCTCATCTTTACACCCCTGAATCCACCCCCGTGTGGCACTGTTTTCTGTCCCGTGGCAGTGGAGGAATTGTCCACTCCCAATGTCTGCTTCGCCGGGTCCCGCTGCCTCTTTCTCAAGGACTCAGTTCCTGCCATTACCCACTCCTCTGTGCATCATCAGCTCACACTCCATCTGCACGCAAACGTGTATTTTCCTCCTACTTAATAGACCCCGCCCTTGACCCCTGCACTGCCCTCCAGCTGCTCCCCCAGTTCTCTGCTCCCCTTTATAGGAAAGCTTCTCAAGAGAGTAGCTGACATCTTCCTTTCCTCACCCCTCCTCTCCTGGGTCCACATCAAGCTGAATCCAGCACCCCCTTTCCAGTGAGTGTGTTGCTGCAAGAGCCCAGCGGCCTCCTTCCAGGACATCCACAGTGACTCCCTGTCCTCCTCGTAGCATCTCAGTGACATCTGGTGTGGCTGACCGTTTCCCCTCAGAATCCCCTCCACCCCCATGGCTGCTTTCCTCAGTGTCCTTTGCTGGGTCCTCTCCTCTCCATGACTCCCCGTTGTTGAAGGGCCCCATGCTCAGTCCTCAGACCCTGCTCTCTGGACAATCTCATCTCACCTGCAGGGAAGGGAAAACTTTTTCCTCCACTTCCTTAGTTTCAATGGTTGTGGCCCTAAATTAAACTGACAGAAGACAGATTAATAGAAGAAAAGTTTATTGCACATACATAGGGAGGCCTTCACAGAAAAAAAGTGAAGACTCAAAGAAGTGGTTAGACTCAGGGGCTTATATACCATTTTAACAAAGAGTGGTAAATAGTGCAGAAATGGAGATGAAGGAAGGGGACTGTGGGCTTCTAAGAGTTGTAAATTATGGGAAGGTGAATATGGGGGGAAATTAATGGAGGATAAGAGCTACTTTCGTAAGGTTTGTTATACACACTCTGTCTCAAGCTCTCTCTCCAGTGACTAAGAGTATGAGAGAGGGGCTGGGACACCTTCACAGAGGGAGATTTATGCCCTGCCTTTAAGCAGACAGGGGAGGGTAAGGAGCTTTTCCTACATCTGCTGCTTCTTGATTGCATACAACTCAAAATAATCCTTATGCCAAAGTGGCATATTTGGGGATGTCATGTTATGATCCCCTACTCACCCCACTGCATTAAACCCCATCTGTTTTGTGGATAAGTGGCCCTAGTCCTCCACACTAAGCTTCAGAACCACAGGTCCAGCTGCCTACTTGACATCTCCACATGGATATCTAATACATATCAAACCTTTAAAAAGCCCAAAATAGAACTCTTGATTCCTGCCCTATCCCACTTGTGACTGTTCCCCTCCTGGTCTTCATCACCTCAATAAATGTCATTCTCACAAGGAGTTGGCCTGATTCCTCTTTCTTCCTGACCTTCTGTATCCAATTCATTATCAAATCTTATCAGCTCAATCTCCAAAATGCATTCTGATTCCATCCACTTGTCTCCCTGCCCATCACTATCCAACCGTCACCATCATTTCTCACTGGGGCAACTATATCAGTGTTCTAACCAACCTGTGGCTTCCTCTCTGCTCCTTGACAACCTGTTCTCCCCACACAGCCAAGGAGATCTTTAACAGTATAAGTCAGGTCAAATCCTTCCCTTGCTTGGACTCTTCAATGACTTCCCTTTGCACAAAATCTGACTCTTCGCCATGACCCGAAGGCCCTGCATGATCTGTTCCCACCCCCCACCCCCAGCCTCACTGGCACTCCTTGCCTCTACTCAGCTCACTCCAGCCACACTGGACCTCCTCTTGGACCCCAGCCATTTGCACTTGCTGTTCCAGCTGCTGGGAGTGGTGCTCCATGAGTTGTAGCATGGCTGATTTCTTCTCAATCACATTCAGGCCTCAATGTTTAAAGCCAAAATGTCACCCTTGAGGAGACTTCCCTGGTCCCCTGAGTGCAGCAGTCTCCCCTACTGACCCCACTTGCTGTCTCTAACACTACCGTGTCTTATTGTCCTTGGAGCATGTACCACCTTCACAAGTCGTCCTGTTCAAGTGTTTTCTTGTTTGTCGCCTGGCCTCTGCTCACTCCCTTCTGCACGAGAACAGGGTTCTTATCCACTATTATATTTCCACTGCCTAGCACAGCACCTTGTGTTTGCTGAAAAAATGAAATTCCCAAGCTTCCATTTTAATATCTATAAAATAGAAATAATAACAGCACCTATATCACATGTTTTTGGGAGAATTAAACGAGACAGTGAATGTCAGTGCTTAGTCTGGCCCTGGTATTTAATAAGCACTCTAATGTGGGCTCATGTTTTTATTAATATTAATAAATAATTTGGCTGAGGTCACACAGTGAGTGGCAAAGCTAAACCCTGAGCTGAGTTCTCTGACCCCAAATCTTCCTCTCTTTCCAGCATGTCTGACGCCACCCCTGAGGCTGCAGGGTGGGCGGGCCTGGGGAGCAGTGTGAGGGAGGTCAGGACCAGCCTGCCTTACTCATGTTAAGGAACACTAACAGGTGAAACTGCTTCAGGAGGTTAAGATCATATTGGAGGACACTGAAAACCAGGCAGAAGCATTTAAACTCGGGATGGGGCAATAGGGAGCCATTGTGGCTCTTAAACAGGGGTGCAGTGTGAGGATGAGTGTTTTAGAAGAACATTCTGACTGTTTAGTTGCTATATAGTTATGCCATTAAGTCAGTCGGTCTCATTAGTCTAAATTGTTGGTCTCTAGACTGCCTGGGAATGATCAGACAATTGTGAAGTCCCTTGTTTGGCTGTTCACCTCAAGCATTTAAGTCAGCCCACTGTCAGATGTCCCCACCCTTTGTCAAGAGCTTGCATGTCTCTCTGGGTGGTCAGTCCTTGATGAATACGTACTTAGTTTGTATATTCAGCTCTGAACTGCTACGTGATCCCAGACTCACTCAAGCAGTCGCCGATGTGTCCTGTTTCCTCCCGAGCTCCAAGTGGCTCACGATCTGCAGTGGTTATAATTTCACAGCTATTAGTGTACGCACTTTAAACAAAGAGTTAGCAGATTCTGGCACATTAGACTTAGGAGCTGTATATAAGTCTTTTTAACAATGTCTGCCTCCCAGGATCGTGGGGAGGATCCTCACGTATTATAATAGCCTGAGAGCCAGTAAACGTTTGTCCATTTGCTCATGTGGCAGCCCAGGATGCCGAATATCTGTGTGCAGAGGGAATTGGGTGGAGGGGAGTAGCGATGGGCTGGGGGATCATGTGGCCTTTGGAAAGAAGAAGAAGAAGAAGAAGAAAAGGAGCGAGAGATACGTTTTCAGGAGCCGAATGGCAGGGCTCAGTGATTGGCACTCACCAAGAATTAAGATGACCTCCACTAACCTTGGTTCTTCTTGCTGTCTGTTCCTCTCCCATTTCTTGACATCAGGTCCACCCATGAATATCTAGGGAAAGGGCCTGGAGATTCGTGTACGTGTCTCATAATGGGAGGAAGGCAGTTGAGGATGCTGCAGCCACATAGGAGCTGGGGAGGGACGTAGGCTGAGGCTGGAGGAAGCCCCTCCTCCAAAGCTGGGCTCAGCAGGGCAGTCCTGGTCACCTTCCCTACTCAGAGATCCTCCTATGCCCTGCAGGTGGGAAAGGCACTGGCAGGTGGGAAAGGCAGCAGAGATCGGGGTGTAGTGATGACCTTAAATCATGGCATATTGGTCCCTAGAATTTCCTTCACTTCCATCTGAATTACTGCTTTCTTTCTTTTTTAATGTTTTTCCATAAAAACTTCTTTTATAGCTATTCATGACTGCAGGGCACCTTAGCTGCAGACTTGGAGCCAGTACAGCATTCTGATTAATTCTAACCCAGTTCCTGACCTTTTCTCCCTCCCCAGGGCTGAGCAGGGAGGAAGGAGAAAATATAGGCCTGGCAGGAAGAAGCCCAACTTGTCTAAGTTACAGGATCAGAATGAGCTGGTATCTGCAAGGTCCTGAGCTCTTCTTCCTTGTAATGTTTCCAGGTTTTTCCTGTAAAGCTACTGTAGTGAGACATATGTCGTTCAGAGTTCCTTACAGCCCCTTGGAGCTACGCACAGGGCAGCCTATGTCTGGAGCTGAAGCTTAAACCAATAGCCTACCTTCTCCAGAATTAGCACCAAAATGTTTTTATGTGTCAAGGAATCTAGAACTAGAGAGCTCCAGAAAAACTTGAGGTATGGACGCAGTGGTGGTGGGAGAGGGGGTAATACTGAGTTAACATTCCATATTTTCTAGAACACTTAGCAGGCCCTGTATTCCAATTTGGAATCCAGAAAACATGATCCCCATTCATCTATTTTTTTTGAGCAAATATTTATTGAGCATCCCACAGTGCAAGAAACTGAAAATCCATGAGGATACAGCAGTGAACAAGCAGATAAAGTCCCCACTGAATGAAGCTAACATACTAGTTGGGGGAGACAGCAAATAAACAAATGTCAGATTACAAAATGCTACAAAGAGGAAAAAGAAGGGTAAGAGAATAGAGTTATGGAAGTGGGGTGCTATTTTTGATGGGGTGGTCAGAAAGGGTTTCTCTGATGTGACCCTTAAGTGAACAGTCTACCTAGAGGAAGCATGTGCCAGCCAGTGCCAAGCCCTTACGCAGGAGGTCACATGGTTTGTTGGAAGAGTGGCAAGGAGGCCAATGTGGCTGGAGTAGTGTTTGGAGGAGGAGCAAGTGGGAGAGTGTTAGAATGTGAGGTCAAGCTGGGCATGGTGGCATGCACCTGTAGTCCCAGCTACTTAGGAGGCTGAGGTGGGAGGATCCCTTGAGCCCAGGAGTTCAATATCAGCCTGAGCAACACAGTAAGACCCCTGTCTCTAAAAAAAGAAAAAGAAAGAAAAATAAAAAGAGAAATCAGAGCAATAACCAGATACTAGATCATGCAGGGTTCCCAGGCCATGGCAAGGCCTTTGGATTTTAGATGAGTGAAATGGGGAATCACTGGAGGATTTTGGAAAGAGGTGTGAGATGATCTGACTTATAAGTTAAGATCACTCTGGCTGCTGTTCCAATAAAGAACTATAGTCTATGGCCATACCACCTTGAACACACCCGATCTCGTCCAATAAAGAGCTATTAATATAAGTGGCAAGTATAGAGACAGCAAGCTTTTAAAAATATTCCATGGTGACTTGGATCAAGGTGTGATTGGTAGAGCCAGGGAGAAATCATTAAATCTTTCAGAAGAGAACTGTATATACACATTCACTGGGTATGGAATTCTAGGTTGAAGGGTGGGGTTTTTTTTGTGTGTTTTTCTTTCAGAATCATAAAGATTGTTTTCTGGCTTGTACAGTTTCTGATAGGAAGTCTGTGAATATTTTTAATCTCTGTTTATCTATAACTAATATGACTCTTTTCTCTGACTGCTTTTAAGATTTTTCTCTTCATCCTTGACTTTCAGCAAGTTGATTTTGATGTGCTGTTGTGTAGTTTCCTTTGTGTTTATCCTATCTAGGAGCTATTGAGCTTCTTGGATCTGTTTTTGTTTTAGCAAATTTGGAAAAATTTTAACCATTATTTCTTCAAATACTCTGTATGCTACCCCACCCTCTTTTTCCTTTGAGACAAGGTCTCACTCTGTCACCCAGGCTGGAGTGCAATGGCACAATCGTAGCTCACTGCAGCCTCAAACTCCTGGGCTCAAGTGATCCTCCTGCCTCAGCCTCCCAAGTAGCTGGGACTACAGATATGCATAACCACACCCAGCCCATCCTCTCTTTGTGAACTCCAATTATACATATGTTAGTATAATTTATATTGTCCCACAAGTAGCTGAGGCTCTTTTGCTTACTTTTTCACAGTCTTGTTTTTTTCCCTTGCTGTGCTTTATTTTGGATAGTTCTATCACTATGTCTTCAAGTTCCATCTCTTTTTTAGTAGTCTCTGATCTGCTGTTAATCCTATCCAGTGAAATTTTCATTTCAGACATTATATTTTTATCTCTAGAAATTCTACTTGGTACTTTATTTTTTCCACTTCTCTACTCATTATGTTTATCTTTTCTTTTGACTCTTGAGAATATTTAACATTTTTATAACAGCTATTGCAATGTATTTGTTAATTCCCTAATCTCTGGCATTTCTGGGTCTGTTTCTATTGACTAATATTTCTCTTATTTGTGCATCACTTCTTCCTGCTTCTTTGCATGTCTGATAATTTTTCATTAGAGATCAGAACATTATGAATTTTACATTGTTGATTCTTGATTGTGTTGTACTCTTTTAAGGACTTTGTTACGCCAGATAGTTGAGTTACCCATAGATCTGTTTTATCTTTTCCAGGCTTGTTTTAAGCTTTTTAAAGGCATATCTAAATGAGCATTTTCTCTGGGACTAGTTTAGCCACGTAATTAAGGCATAAACTTTCCGGAGTCTCTACTGAATGTCTTCTGTATTCTGCAAAGCCTTCCCACATTGAGTGGTGGAGACTCAAGTGATTCCTGGCTCTGAGAGTGCTCTGGGAACTGTGTAGTTTGTAGCTCCTGGACAATTATTCTTTCCTGGAAGTTTTTTAGCTTGGTTTTGTTTTTAACTGGGTTTTACCCTATACCTACACAGATTATTATTCAGCCTCATGCAGATTTCTGGAGCTCTGATTCTGGGTAGTTCCTTCCTCTCCAGGACTCTCCCCTACAGTAGTTATAGCAATTGCAGCAGTTATAGTAGTTAAGCTGATAGCTGTCTTATCCTCCCTGAACTCAAATCTCTCTCCCCAATTCGTCAAGAGTGCTGGGCTCTGTTTGCATGCCCCACCCCCCACTATTGCTATCTGAAAACTGCCACTGGGCAGAAACCCCCGGCATTTGAAGGGCTCTCCTTGTTTATTTCCCTTCTCTCAGGGACCATGGTCCTGAACTACCTGTTTTCCAATGTCTAAAAGTAATTATCTCATAGATTTTCCTGGTTGTTTATGGTGGGAGGAAGGTCTGGATTCAGCTACTCCCTCGTGGCCTGAAGCAAAAGTCAGCGGTTAGATTCTGGATAGATTTTGAAAGTACAGTGGCAAGATATGTTAATGGATCAGATATAGGGTGTGTGAGAGAGAAAAAGAATCAAAAAGGACTCTAAGACTTTTGACTTTAGCAACCAAAGGAATGGATTTGCCATTTCCTGAGATAGAGAAGGCTGAAGTTGAATGAAGGAGAGGGTGGTTGGGAGGGAGCTGAGAACCAAGAGCTCAGTTTTGGAAATGTTGGTTTTGAGATGACTCAGACATCCAAGCTGGATGCCTGGCTTGGTTGGATGTGTGAGTCCAGAACTCAAAGGACAGGTTGGGTTTGAGATACTAATGTGGGATTTGCCGGCCTATAGACCACTGGTTCTTAACCCTGGCTACAGCAAGATAATCACTCAAGAAATATTCTTTTAAAAAAATCAACATTCAAATGTGATCCTAGCCCGATTCAATCAGAATCTCTGGGGATCAGGGCTGGGAAATGATATTTCTAAAAGCTCTCCAGATGATTCTAATGTGCAGCCAGGAGTGTTATCTATTCCAGTGTTATTTAAAGCCCCGCAAAGATCAGCTAGGGCTGTCACCCCTGGCTGCATGTTAAAATTACCTAGGGAGTTTTTGAAAGTCTTGCTGCCCAGCTTATATCCTGTCCCCTGCAACCAATCGTATCATCCTCCCTGGGGTGGGGACTTAGCAATTTGTAAAACTCCTCCTGAGGGTAATTCCCACTGTAGCCAGGGTTGGAACCTGGAGTCCTAGGGTGTGACCATGGGAGCCAGAAGAGAAGAGCTCTGAAGACTGAGCAGCAGCCCCCTTGAAGATGAAGGAGGCTGAGCTAGGAGGAGATCTGAGAGAGAGAGAGAGAGGGAGGGAGGGAGGAGAGGGAGGATATAGGCTTTCCTCAAATGTCTGAACTGTGGCTGTCCACTCACACTGAAGAATCAAAAATAGCAAGTCTGACTGAAGCTCAGTGCGTAGGCAGGCGTGTGGACTGCTGTCTCTGGGTCAGGGGCGGGCAGCCAGCCTTCATCGACATGGCCTTTCCCAGACCCAAGTCTCTCCAGGGCTCTTCGAGGCAGGTGACCTCCCTCCCCTCCTCAGCGGCACCCTCTCTGAGCTTCGGCTTCCTCGGGCCACCTTCATCAGTCCCCACTCCCTCCAGCTGGCCATCTTCCAGAAGTATGTGGAGGTTTCTCATCCACTGGAACCCTCTGCCCATTCTCTGTGTTGTGGCGGGTTTACCCCTTCATCTGCTTTTATCACCATTTTAACAGGGTGAGCAGATGATCATCTTGAACCAGAAGTCTCCCAAGCTTTGGAAATGGGAGGGTCACTCGAAAGGCTAGAAATATTTTCACAGCACCCGTGTGATAGAATTTCTATATACTTCCAGTATCCATCAATGAATAGGGAAAATGCATATGGACACACAAAATCCTCCAAATTAATTCAATAGTGCTTTTTTAAAAGTGTATCTTTTCCTCATCAGAAAACCATTTACATGTTTTTGGAAAATAATAGCACAAGCCTGTAGGAGAAAGTTGAGGTTGTGAACAATGCTCGACGAGAAAATAGATTCCTACGTCTTTGCGGTAAGTGCAGAGTGGCCGTAGGATTCCAAACCAGATCGCTGGGACCCGCGGCACTGGGCCCTGGGAAGAAGCCACTGAAGGTTTCTGAATGGGAGAGGTGCTGCTACTGACCTGCTTATGACACCTGCTTCGTGTCCAGTGTGTCCCTGCTCACAGGTGTCTCTCTGGGAGTTTAGTGCTAGGTGGGTTCTTCCCCAAGAGAGAGAGCCCGCAGATGACACCAGCTGGCTCTAGCCCTGAGTGAAGTATTTGACCAAAGAAAACAGAGGAAGTTAAGTGAAATTCAGTCTGGGATTTTTATTCTACCACCTGCTCTTCTCCATTCTTCCTTATCCTCCATCTTCCTTGCTCTCTGCCATGTAGCAGAAACGGCCGTTTCAGTTGTTTTTGCTATTAGCACTATTTGAAGTGCTTTAGACAGTATCTCATTTAATCCTTGTCACCATCCTGAGGAGGTACAATTCATATCCTCATTTACAGATGACAAAAGTGAGGTGAGCGAAGTTAAATGGATTTCTCAGATCAAAGAGTCAGCAAGTGACAGAGCTGGGATGCTAACCCAGGTGTCCCTGACTCCATAGCTAGTCCCTGCCACGCCCCCGCAAAAGGCTGGTGCTGCAGGAGTGACAAGGAATTTGGAGACATGCAAACTTCTTCTAAATGACCAAACTGGGAGAAAACATGGATCCATAACCAGGTCTCCCAGAGGGTCCGTCCCCTGGCGGCAGCCTCCCTGGTTTCCCCTGGGAGATGCCACTGCGTTTCAGGCTCCTACTGCCATCCCCAGCCTCTCCAAACTGCAGCCTCACTTCTAGCCAAACCAGTCAGTAAGACCTTGGACCGTCCACCTTCTCACAGCTTTCACTCTGCCTGGAGTGCCCGCGCCCAGCCTCTGCCCTTCACGTGTCCAAAATCCACGTGGCACTGCAGGTCCACTGCCCCTGCAGAGCCCCCCTGGCCAGCCAGGCTTCGCTGTGCCACCTCCTTCCCCTGGCTCCTGCCGGTGATGGCCTGACCTCTTGCCACCTTGCTGACTCCTCACTTGTGTGTGACTGCCCTGCCCACCCAACTGTCAGACCCTGCCTTTAAAACAAATCGACAGAATGAGTTTTCTTTTTTGTTTAGCTTCATATCTGATCAATGAGTTTTCTTTAATTCACTAATATGTGCTTATTTTAGAACATTCAAAAAAGAACAAAGCACAAAGAAGAGGGAGGGGAGAAAAATCCCCATAGTTTCACCACTAAAACAAAGATTTATTTGCCTTTGAGTCTTTTTTCTGGATAAAAGTTTGGGATCTTTCTTATTGTGTATTGGCATATGATGCTGAAATAAACTTTTGTTTTGTTTTGAGATACAGTCTCATTTTCCTGCCTGGGCTAGAGTGCCGTGGTGTCAGCCTAGCTCACAGCAACCTCAAATTCCTGGGCTCAAGTGATCCTCTTGCCTCAGCCTCCCGGATAGCTGGGACTACAGGCATGTGCCACCATGCCCGGATAATTTTTTCTATTTTTGGTAGAGACAGAGTCTCGCTCTTGCTCAGGCTGGTCTCGAACTCCTGAGCTCAAATGATGTGCCCACCTCGGCCTCCCATAGTAGCTAGGATTACAGGCGTGAGCCACTGTGCCCAGCCTGATATAAACTTTTGAAGCATCCCTGTTGCTGGATGCATAGTACTCCTTGGAGAGGATGTGCCATAGTTTGTCATAAGCATGACTGCATCCCCCACAGGACCTAGCCCGGGGACCCACCCAGGAGGGCCCTGGTGAAGACTGTGTGAGTAATCGGTTTGTCTCAGGGGTGGAAAGAGGGTGGGTTATGTTTGGTGCGTGGTATATGTTAGCTACAGGGGGGCCATTAGGAGGCTGGAAAATTACAGAGTGCTCAGACTGAGCCCACGTCTGCCAACAAAGGGCACTTAAAACAAATCCCTGGAAATTATAGCTTTTGCAATCTACGTGTTACTCACACAGGACTGATATATTTTAGTGGGAACATTGATGTTAGAACAATGTTGTTAGCCATCACTAGGGCCCAGGAAGGAAGGGTTTAAAAGAGAAAGGTTTTCCCAAATGTTATTCTCAGTAAACAATCCCTGTAATTGAGAGCTAGTATAGGTTATGCCCCATGCAGAGATACCGGGGGTTCCCTGAGTTAAGAGGCCTTGCCAAAGGGACAGTTCTGCCAAAGGGAAGCTTTACAGGCTGAGACTATACTAAGAATTTCTGCAAGAAATCCTCTGGGGTAGCTTTATTCCTGAGATGCCAGGCATGTATTGAAGGGGAAGTAGGGACCTCAGGGCAGTACAAGACGTGAGTGCATGCGTGTCTGCATGCCTGACATTGGGGTGAAGGTCTAAGACAGCAAAGTCAGTCCAATAGAAAGACAGGTGAGATGGGTGGTGATGTTTCTAGAATGTTGTTGGTCTTTCGCTGCCACCAAGAGGTGAGGGAGGGTGGCCCTGGCCACTCAGCAGCACATCTAGGGGCCCCCAACTCCCAGAAACAGGGATGGGCATCCTCCTGGCCCCTTGGTGGGAAGAACCTCTGCCCTCCTCCCATCAGTGGCAGAAGTAACTATGAGAATTGAAGCTGGGTAGGTGATGCCTCACTCCTTGGCAGAGGGAAGGGAAACAGAGACTTTAAAAATGTTAAACATCCTTTTACAGATCTCCAGAGTCGTAGTGACAGCAGGAGGAGGGGGACTGACCCAGCCCCCAGCCCCAGCTCCCACACCTGTCCCTTGGCAGCATCGAGGGCCACATGACCATCCTGATCCCGTACTCTGTCCTTTCTCCCAAAGAGCACCTGTCCTGGGGAATATACCCTGTTGCCTTCTGGGGGTTCCAGGAACAGAACAGGAATACCCAGCAGTGTGTCTGAGCTTCCAGTGGGTTTCTACTCTGATAGTCCCA
Organism: Mirza zaza; assembly: GCA_008750895.1. Classification (NCBI taxonomy): domain Eukaryota; kingdom Metazoa; phylum Chordata; class Mammalia; order Primates; family Cheirogaleidae; genus Mirza; species Mirza zaza. The sequence continues at coordinate 101,197 of VSMD01027806.1, read as the reverse complement.
GGCAGCATTGCCAGAGAGCCACAAGGCAGGGTCAGCCACTGTGGAGCCTCTGACCTGAATTCTGACACCACCTCTATCACCTACTCACAGAGGGACCTTAGACCATGACTTCCTGAGCCTCAGATTGTGCATCTAAACACTGAGGATAAAAACTGTCTCACTAGGTGGTTGTGGAGCAAGGTAAATAAACTGTGTGCAAATGATCACTAAAACCATAAAACCCACATAAGCCTTAGTAAGGAAAGCGACACAGCATGGTAATCAGAGCTAAAAAAAAAAAAAAAGTTGTCGTTTGTGCTGACTTTAGTGGTGGTTGCTGCTGTTTGTTGTGGTGGCAGTGGTTGTGTCAGGGGCTGCAGTATAAGGCTCTAGCAGCTCTTTTTTCACAGTTACATTGACACCTCTGCTTAAGTAAGTTAAAGTTCCCACCTCGAATAATTCCTTTAAAAGGAATACATTCACCGGGCACAGTGGCATATACCTGTGGCAGGAGGATTGCTTGAGCCCACGAGTTCAAAGCTGTAGCACGCAATGATCATGACTGTGAATAGCCACTGTACTCCAGCCTGGGCAGCATAGTGAGACCCCAGCTCTAAAAATTAAAAATAAAAAGAACACACTCACATGTCAATGTGTGAACTGACCCATGTACTTGTTCACCCAGAAGCATAAAATGTGTTTCCACTTGCCAGTGCTGAAAACCTATGAGCTTTCGTGTCTGTTCTTACTTGTTGCTCTGGCATGTGTTGGCATCCTACACACTCGATGGCAGCAGCAGCCTGGGCACCTCCACCTGGCTTTGGTACTCTCACCTCACGCCGTCCTTGCTGAGGACCTCAAGAGTCACAGTGTGGCGGTGACTTCTCTGATAAAACAAAAATCTGTGCGGTGTGGCCAGGGCCCAGCTGAAGTCTCCTGAGAGCTCTTTGCTCCCGAAAGCCCAGCCTGGCTGCAACAGCCCAGCACAAACCCCGGGTAGCTGGAACACACCCCAGGAGACCCTCCCTTAGAGTTCCCAGAACGGAGGGCAAGAAGGGAAGGCAGGTAGTAGAGACATTTTACATTTTATCAAGGTATGACTTTTTATAACCAAAAAGCCCCTTGTTGTTCTGTTTATTGAGCACCTACTAAGTGCCCCGTGTTGCATTGAATTCAAGAGAGACTAGAACTGTGACCTGTTTGCAGAGGCAACAGTCGCCGGGCTGTGCCCCTGGGCCCGAGCCAGAGTGGGGTCAGGAGAGCCCAGAGGGAGGTGGCATCACGAGGACCTGCAGGAGTCCAGCAGGCCTGGAGGAAGCAGCTGGTTGCTTGGCTGCCCTTATCCCACCTGGGAGGTTATTTCTCTGGGTATAAACAGTTCCCTGCAGTTAGCAGGATAAATATAAATACGGCCTCCTGACCAGGGCTCAGAGACTACGCTTTGCATCCAGGCCCGTGCCACCGCCGCTGCCACTGCAGCACGCAGAAAGAGCCAGGCTGCAGCAACACAGGCCTCGCAAACAAACGCAAACGCCGTCCTGGTCGGCTGTGGCTGCCATGACAAAGCACCAGACACTGAGGACTTAAACGACAGAAATTTATTTCTCACAATTCAGAAGGCCAGGAGTCTAAGACCACGGTGCCGACAGGGTTGGTTTCTTCCGAGGCCCATCTCCCGGGCTCGTGCACGGCCATCTCCTGCCCGGGTCCGCACGTGATCTTCCCTGTGTCTGTGTCCTAATCTCTTCCTATGAGGACACCAGTCATCCAGGATTGGGGTCCACCCTAATGGCCTTTTACCTTAATGACCTCTTTAAAGGACCTAGCTACCAAACAGTCACATTCCGAGGGACTGGAGTATTAGGGCCTCACCATATGAGTTTGGGGGGACACACTTCAGCCCATCCAGGGACCCAGGAGGTCACCGAGACCATCCCCCTCCTGCCTTCAGACTGAAACTCGCCTGAACCTTCCTGGGTGAAGGAGATCACCTTAGAGAAAGGGATTCCATATATTTTATGAGACTACCGTGACCTGGATGTTTTTGGAAATTGCTGTTGCTGATTATGTACAACTAAAAGGCAGCTTGTTTCCACAAAGGGTTGGAACAAATTTAAGTGCTAAAACCAGAATAAGCTGACCCGCAAGCTGCAAGGGGGCAGGACTGTGCAGCACTTGCACACAGCACGTGCTCGAGAGACCTTGCAGACAGGAGGCAGAGGACAAGGGGTGAAGGAAGATAAAAAATAACTGAGACGAAGTGAGAGAGGTCCCAGTGCTGGGAAGAGACACTGCAGCGACTGCTGCCGCGCTGGCTCCGAGCTTCCCGTTGGAACAGTCAGACTGGGCAGCTCAATAAATTGAGCAAGTGCCTCTAGGAAACCAGCACTCCAGATACAGAGTTCTAGGAGGAAGGAATCTCATGGATCTTTAAATAAGGAACATGGGCAGTGAGGGTTTTTCTTTGGCTTTGCACAAGACACAGGAGTGGTTTTCAAACGAATGTTTCTATTATTATTTTCTGATGACCCGTCTGCATATAAAGATGGCATTTGGAGTTCCCACAGAAGGGGACTTAGTGCCCACAGTTGCCCGTGCCCTGTGACATCCCAGCCAGGCACTAAGCCCCGTGGCACAGAGACCACACCTCACGGCGGGCGCAGAGTCAGCTCTTCATGTTAGGAAAGTGAGTAACTAGCTGAGTGCGCACTGACAGGGAGCTGCCGTGCTGCCGTGAAATTCTAGGACCGTCGTTTGTACCTTCTCCAAGGCAGAGGTCTGCCCAGCGAGGCCTTCTGCTCCCTGCTCTGCCCTCTGCAGGGGTCTCACCCTAAGGGGGCGCTTACGAACCGTACTGGTGAGTGTTCCCTCTGTCCCAGGCTCTCTGCTAAGTCCACAAACCGTCCCATCGAATCCTCACAACCCCCCTGGTGAGGTAGTGCTGTCTCTCTTTGATAGCTGGGGAAACTGAGGCATAGTGAGTAGTTTGCTGAAGGCCACCAGTGAGTGGTAGGGGATGGACAGACACGAATGTTGGACTGCAGGGCCTAGGGTTTAGCCACTGTGCTCCAACACATGGGCAAGTCACTCGGCCTCTCTGAAGTAAAGACAGTGAAGTGTCTGTCTTGGTCCTGAGCACTTCTAGGTGTGGGTGTCCTTGGCCTCCCTGGGAAGTGGCTTCAGTGGCAGCCTCACTTACTTGTGATCATTTCTTCCCCTTCGGGTACCTTCTGCAGCCCTCTGCAGTCTGGCATCCATGAGGCTGTGTCCCTTCCTCTCTTGCCTAGAGCTGCTTCCTCCCAGTGGCCAAATCCCAGGGGAACTGTTAGGTTTCCACTTCCTAGACCCTTCTAGAATTTTCTGGTCCCCTGCTCCTTCATTCCTTCCTTCTTGAACAGCTTGCCTCCTCCAGTTTCGGTAAGCTCATTCTCTCCTGCTTTTGTGGCCCCTCTTTGTCCTCCCTTCTTTGTCCCCTTCTAGCTACTGCCCTGGTCTGGGCCACCCCCACCTGCTCGGTCTACAGCCTCTGAACTGGACTTGCTGATCCTGCCCTGTGATCTGTTCTCAACACAGCAGCCAGAGAGACACTGTGGCTTCCATTACTGCCACATAAAAAATTGTAATAGATAAACTTTGATTGAGAGCACATAGACAATAGCCACAAAATACAAACTGATAGACCTTCACATATTTCCCTTGTTATAATTGAAAGATTATGGGCTTGAGAGATGAGGCTGGGAACAAATTCTGGCTCAGACTCGAGGAAGTTAGATGTCGTGAAAGCCACATTATTTCCCATGGATTCAATTTCCCCATCTACAAAACAGGGACAATGATGACATTGTCTTTACTGGGTTATAGTGATGACCAAATTAGGTAGGGCATAAAAATCTGCTCCATGCTGTTCAGAACTATTAAAAATGTTGATGGTTGTTCTTTTAATCTAATTTCCTTCTACAGTTGCATGAGATTCTGCTGGCAGAGAAAAATAAGACAGTTATCAAATATATTCAGCATCTCTGCTGTTGCTCGAAATCTACTTGAATATATATTTCTCCCGCTTTTTATAAAACTGTTGGTTTATCTGTTTATCCCTCATGCTGCATGAGAGTGGTAGGGGTTCTCACATTCTAGGGCATTTGTGTCACCTAAACGTTGCCCTGATCGTTCACATTAGGGATTTGCTGGCTAATCTCTTTGTCCAGTGTTTTCTTTCTTTGTCCCTCTTCCTCTCTGTGTCCGAAACCTAGCCCCATGCCTCAGGGCCTTTGCTCTGGTTGCTGACTGGCCTGGAGCACTCTTATCCCAGATCTCACCTCCTTACAGGCCTTCATCAAATGCCACTTCCTGGCCAGTCTCGGTGGCTTACTCCTGTTCTCCTAGCACTTTGGGAGACTGAGGCAGGAGGATCCTTGAGATCCAGAGTTCAAGACCAGCATGAGCAAGAGTGAGACCCTGTCTCTACAAAAAACAGAAAAGTTGGTCGGGTGTGGTGGCGCACGCCTGTAGTCCTGGCTGCTCAGAAGAGAAGGCTGAGGTGGGAGGATTACTGCACTCTACCCAGGGTGACAGAGTGAGGCTCTGTCTCAAAAAAAAAAAAAAAAAAAAAAGGCCACTTTCTTAATGAGGCCTCTCTGGCCCACCCCATTTCATACCACACCTGCCTCCTCCCATGCCCCACCCCCTCAGCCTGCTCTTTTCTTTTTCCCATAGCATTTGCCAGTTCCTAACATGCCACATAATTTGCTTGCATATTATGTTTACAGTTTATTATCCATCTCCCACACTAAAACATAAGTTTCACAAGGGCAGGGAACTTTGATGAATCCTGGCATATAATTGGCCCTCTGTAAATATCTGTTGAATGAATGAAGCCTCCTTCAGAGGCTCCTCATCTGCCCTTTAAATGCTGGGGTCCCCGTTCTCATGCCATGTGTGCTCCCTGGGAAATCTTATCCATATGACCTCTGAACCCCTGAATGCCTGGGCCTCCCAGGCCTTATCCCCCACATCCTGCACCTGCTTGCCTAAAGCACCTTAACTACTCGGCTTCAGTGGCACCTGCTCTGGGAAGCCCTTCCAGGCCTCTTCTCTTGTTTTCTGGCATCCCCTGGCGTCTCCCTTGCTGTCATTTTCTTAGGGCATTATGGTCATTGTTTGTCTTGAGGGCAGAAACCATATCTTATTCATTTTTATTTATAAACTTAAAAAAATAACGATGATTGTTGGAGGTGAAGTTATGGTTTCAAAAGTAGTAACTACCCCATTTGCACCATAGAAAATGTGAAATATTTATAAAAGCATACAGAAGAAACTTAAAATAAAAATGACCCATATTTCTACAACCTAGAGGTGTGTTCCATATATGGAGTCCAGTATGTGTGCGTGAACACACATGCACATACATAGCCACATAAATTGGAAGGCTGGAAAGAATTTCTTTTATAAAAAAATAATGAACAGCATCCAATAAAATGCAGTTAGGAGCCGTTGTGTGCAGAAGCACTTTGAGAAAGATAAAAGCAGACCCCGAGTGCCAGGAGCTGGCCTGCCACCCACGCCAGGGCTGGGCCCCATTTCATGGGGGCCCTGCTGCAGATAAGGCCACCTTACTACCGCGGTGGTGTGAGAGAAAAGCAAGACTGCTCACTCCACAGTCATGTCCAGACACAAACCAAACATCGCCCAGCTGGTAAACAGGAGCAGCTGCTGCTTCTCGACCAATCACGGCTTTGGCCTCACTCTATTGTTCCCATGTTCTAGCTAAGAATTATTAAGATGCCCAATCACAGAATCACCCCTGCTCCCTGGCAGCATCCCATCCAGAGCAAAACCTTGCTTCCTGGAGCCCTCCCCACATCACCTAACTCTAGCCCACATGCTAGCATTAGTCCCCTCTGCTACTCCCCATGGTGCCAGTCTCCCTTGTTGCAATGAGCCAGTAAACCCAGTTGTGTTCGGCTGCTACCGCATTCCTGGGGGTCGTTGGCTGCAGGCCATGGACGATGTTACTCATCACAGTATTCCTTCCCCTGCCTGGCACACAGCAGGTCTCAAACACATGTGAAAGGAATGAACTAAAACATGGTAAAATGGAAATAGGTTTCTGATATAGGGTCTGCTGGTGATCACTAGACAAACTGCCAGTTGTCAGGAACTTAGCAGCCATGCCCTGAGCACCTGCGTGTAGAGGGTGGGAGAAAGCCCAAGACGTGGCTGTGTCCTCACTAGCAAGGAACACAGAAAAACACAAAGGGTTAAATACTGCTTTGGGGCAATAGCTAACTGGACAGGCGCTGTCACAGGCAGCACAGAACTCAACGCCTGGTCAGCTGAAAGTGCACCAGATGATGGAGGGGATCCAGACAGGTGACGGGAAAAGGAAGTAAGTCTTTCCTGACCTCAAGAGGTGGGTCGGGGGAGCTCAGAGTGGCCTGGGCAGGAGTGTGATAGGGGCAGAGCTGCGCCTCTGGGACAGTGCAGATTGCACCTAAAGGAGAGAGGGTGTTTCCAGAGAACCAAGGGGTTGAGGTCCCAGGTCATCAGGGCCTCTGTGCACATGAGGGAGGGAGGACAAAAGGCATGGCAATAACGTGGAAGGAGGGTGGATTCAAACTTGGGCAGATGAGCTGTAGCCCTGGTTGTGCCATTTTCTGTGACCTTGACCTTCAAGGTCACTAACATCTCTGATCCTTAGCCTCTATCTCCTTCTATCACATAGGATCTGGTACAAACTCATCCAGAATGGACATTTTGGCCACAGCAAGTCCCCTAGCACGGTACGACTGGACTCTTGTTTCAGAACAAAATCACAGTTGTGTTTTCTGAACCTAAGGCTGAGCCAGTCCTCGAGAGGCAGAAAGGAAAGGCCTGTGGGTGTGAGATCCGGGACCTGTGTTGTGTCTTGTCCTTTCACCCGTGCTGCCTGACTTCCTGGAGCCTCATGTAATGACACCTCCTGGGTGGGGGCTCCACAAATCCCGTGCCCCCAGCCCTCACGCCTGTGTGCTGAGAGTGGACCATGCAGTTAGGACCAGCGCTGCCCTGCTTGGAGGAGGGGTGCGCCCCAGCCCAGCCCCTGACAGGGCCCCTGTGCTGAGGTGCTGCGGCAGCCCCTCTACTGGCCCAGAGGGTAGGGCCACGTTGCTGAGGGGCAGACAGTTCTCTGGGTCCCTCTAGGGCACTTCCCTGGCTGCAGCTGTCAATTATGAGTTTGTTTCCATCATGCCTTCTCGTCTTTATTACAGCTTTGAAGCAGCCAACCAGGCTGCCTTCTTTGGGGAGGCCAAGTGTGGGGGCACCTAGGGCCTTAGGGACTGGCCTCTGGGCATCAGTAAGTCATGCTAATGCTACATTCCAGGCTCAGTGTCTGTCTCCCTCCTGATAGGTGATGTGACCTCAGAGCTCTTCCCCAGGCGAGCCATCGGCTGCGACCACAGCCCTGTGTGGGCACCCCGAACGGGGGCAGCAGGGCCTCCTCATCTTCTGCCCTTAACTCCAGGGACTTGTCAACCAGGCTCTGTCCCATCCAAGGCCGTCCTTGGGCTTGGATTCAGTCTTCTGCTAAAATTCTGGGCTGAGTGTAGGGCTCTGCTCTTTTTGTCGGGGGCAGGAGGGGCGGTGATCTCATCCCTGAAGAGGATTAGTCATCAGAGCGACAGGGACGGATCTGGGGGCCAGGATGGAGCCGGGATCTATGTAAATGAGTCATCTCCCTGCCAGCTCCCGGGCCTGAGCCTGACAGCTGCTCCCCAGGAGAGGTTGTTAAGCAGTAGCTACCCGGAGGCAGGAGTAGTTAACCGGCTTTTAATAACTCATTTTGCTGAATGATTTCTGGTGAGGAGAGAAAACCTTAATCCCAGAGATAAAGTACAGAAGTGGGGGGGTGGAAGTCGGCCCCATCGGCATGCAAAGCCGAGCCGAACTGCTCCAAAGCTGATTCTAGGGACTCGCTTGCGGTGCGCTCGTGGTTTACGAAAACGCTTTAAATCACTCTTCGGTCCTGTTTTCCTAGCTCCCCTCCCCACTCAGCCACCCCCAAACCCCTTCCTGTTGTCACCAAGTGAAGAAAATCACCCCAGAGTCCCCTAAAGAATAAGCCAACAGCAAGCAGGAGGACAGGGAGGAGGGCCACTTGCTCCAGGTGTCTCGCCGTCCGGGTCCCTGAGCAGCCAGCCTGCGACAGACACTCCTGCCCCACACCCGGCCACGGAGGGAGGGAAACCCAGGGCTTCTGCCCTCAGGGACCTGACCACCCAGTTCTGCAAACTAGACAAATCCACAGCGCCAACAAACGCAGCAGCCCACAGTCTCAGCTTTTCCTCAACAGTCCCATTTTTTAACCTGCCCCTGACACACACACACACATACTCAATGTGGGGACTGGAAAAGACGGTGCCTACCTTTAGCTGGGCCTCCGACTGAGCGCAGGTCCAGAACTGGAAGTGAACCCAGAGGTGAGGAAACTGAGGCCCAGTGATGTGAGAGAACGCCATGTCGGTGGCAGAGCCAGACTTGAACGTGTACACAGGCGTGTTCCCTTGTCGCCAGAATTCCTCCATTATGTCACGATCCGCCTGAGGCGTGCTCGTGCTCCACCTGAGGCGCCTCAGCTGTAAGGGCCATGCCTCTCCCGTGGGTTCCCGGTTGAGGCTGGGGCTCTGGGGGCTCCCGCTGTGCCTGGGCACTGTGGGAAGCACGTGGGAAGCGCGTCCTCATCTAACCCTCACTATGACATTCAGAGGTGGGCAGGGGCATTGGGCCATTCCTGGCGGAGAAGCCGAGGGTTGGACAGGGTAAGTCGTGTGTCCGTGACGCCGCCCTGAGCACAGCCCCTGCTCCTAACTCTGCCCCAGCTCTCCGAGGAAGGCGCTGTTGGCCCTTCCCAGCCCTCGGGAGTGGCGACTCCCTGAGTTTATCTTCCGAGTGTGAGGCTTCCACAGCTTAGAAGTTTCTACAAAGCAGGGCCCACTACCAGGTGCCGGGCTCGGATGCTGAAGAAGCCACCAGAGGTGCCAGGCAACGCTCATCCCATAGAGCTCGTGTAGGGTCAGCCAGGTGACAGGTGGCTGAGTGGTGCTCCGCGCATCTTCCCTTCCCTTCTTCCACAGATTCCCGAACATTTTCCACCTCCAGGCACGGCACTGCATGTGACACCAGCAGGCTGAACCCCTCACCCCACCAGCCAGCCCTGCGCAGCACTCTGCCGGGGAGTGGGGGGGGACGCCTCTCTTAAGCCCGGGCCTCTACTCCCTCGCTCTTGAAATCCCGTCTTGTCTTTAAAACTGAACACACCCCTTCCCCCACGAACCTCTCCCGACCATTCCACCAGGCGGGCCTCAGCCCTGATTCGGATCTCAACTGAACTGAAGGCAGCTGGGGATTGGGACGAGTTTTAAGTTCCCCAGGTGATTCTGTTGTGCAGCAAGAGGAGAGAACTCCTGCTCTGGCCAAAAGCAACCTACTCTTTCTTCCGAATTCCCGCGCATTTGCCTCTTTCCCTTGTCACACCGCAAGCTCCCTCCTCTAGTTGCAAATCCTGACTCTGCCACTTGCTCTGTGATCTTGGGCAAGTTACTTACCTCCAACATCTTTATCTATTAAATGTGACTCAGTATACTCATCTCACAAATGAGGAGGATAATCATTCCCACGACAGTTCGTCAAACCTAAGACACCATCGATTATAAATGCACCATTGCTGTACGTACCGTTAAGAATTTAAAATGCTGACCAAAAAAAAAAATTGTCAGGCCATTGACTGTAAGACGCATTCTGATTTCAGAGATGTTAAAATGTGAAGAAAAAAAGCACTGACTTGGAATCAATGAAACTCAGTGGCTCATAGAGTTATGAGGATTAAATGAATTGATGTGCACGAAGCACCTGGCACGGTGCCTGGAAATAGTGAGGGCTGGATACATGGCAGATGTTATTATCCCCCACGTCTTCCTTCCCCTGTAAATGCTTTAATGACTTTTCCAGTCATTCTTTCAGTACCAGCGCTCCCAGAAGGTTCCGGGCTTGTCTGAATCTTGTCCTTTTGGGGCCTCCCTCCACAATGAGACTGGGAACCCATTGGCTATTAGGTACAAGGTTTCCCAGGTTCGAATCCTAGCTCCACCATTCCCTGTGTCTTTGAGCAAATTAATCAGCCTCTCTGTGCCTCAGTTTCTTCATCTGTAAAATGGGGATCATGAAATAATACCTACCTCAATGATTTTTTCATGAGTATTGAGTTAATATATATAAAACAATTAAGACAGTGCCTAGAATATCCATAAGCCCTTAATAAAGGTTTTTATTATTATTAATCCTTCTACTCTCTACAATGAACAAGGGAATCTTGTACAAAGTAGGTAGTACTAGTTATTTGTTGACTGAAAGTAGAAATTTCAAGAACCCCAAGGGTGAGAAATATCAGAGAGTGAGAAGGCTGAGGTGTGGGCTCAGTGGGCAGGGGACGGGAAAGGGCTCAAGAACTGGGCATGGCCCATGGCTCGTTAGGGTTGCCAGGTAAAGTATAAGACACCCAGTTAGATACGACTTTTAGGTAAATGAGCAATCATTTTTTAGAATAAGTATGTACCAAATGATGCATGGGACATACTTATACTAAAAACAGTTGATTGTCTGAAATTGAAATTTAACCAGGCACGTTGTATTTTTATTTGCTAAACCTGGAAACCCGAGTAGGGGTTAGCAAATAGGGGTTTGCCAGGTTTAGCAAATAAAAATACAACATGCCCAGTTAAATTTCAATTTCAGACAATCAACCATTTTTAGTGTAAGTATGTCCCATGCATCATGCATCATTTGGCACATACGTATACTAAAAAAAAGATTTCTCATTTACCTAAAAGTCATATCTAACTGGGCATCCTGTATTTTATCCCCATCTCGTTTGATCCCTCCTGACTGGCTAGCGTCAGGAGTAAGAGCCTCACTTTGATAATCAAGGATCCCAAGGCTCCCTCAAGGCCAGGCCAGCAGCCAGCCCCTCCCATGTCCCTCCCTCTCCAAACAGGGGAGAGCAGGAGGTGTAGGGTAGGCTGCAGGGTGAGCTGAGGGGTGGAGGGTGTGACTGACTCTCTGGGAGTTGGGGGGAGGCTCCTGCCTGTGCTCCGTGGAAGAGGACTGGACACTAAGAGGGCACTGGCCAGAGCCTTCCCTGGCACCTCAGGGCTGCACTGAGCAGCTCAGACAAGCCCCCTGAAACACTCAAGTCAACTGAGTTGGCCAGACACATTCTGTGTTCACAATAGATTGGGGAAGCAGAATAGGGCTAGGATTCATAAATCACATTAGCACAGTAAGCATTCAGCAAAGTCCTGATGTAAATAAACTTGTCTCATGTTATTTGACCTATCTTTTAAAAAAAAATCATTCTCCCCACCCCACCCCCATTACATCTATTATCCCAAGAAACCCACTTTGGTGTAGTATATTACAGTTTGCAAAGAGGGTCATGGCGGGAGGTTTACACTTTATAGATGAAGAAATCAAGGCTCAGAGAAGTTAGTGATCATGACTAGCTTCAATCACTTGGCTGATAGAGGACACAACAGAATTTAAGTCTGATACCATTTCCTTGTCACTGGGGTGCTTAATCAGGTCCCTTAACCACTGGCCCCAGTTGGAGTATGTTTCGTTGCAGGTCACAGAAGGCCCAAGCAGGAGAGGGGTTCATGGGCTCCGGCAGGTGCAAGTCCGGAGGTAAAGCAGGCAGCATGGCTGGCTTGATCTGACGGCTCATTAGGGTGACCTGGATCTCCTTCCTTCCATTCAGCCTGGGTTGTGTCAGCTTCGTCCTAGAGCCGGCTCTCCGTGTGGCTGCAGATGGCTGCCAACCACTCCTGGGACCACCTCCTGCTCCCTACCTGTCCAGGGCAGCTCTTATGAGAGTGAAAAGCTTTTATTCCAGAAATGCTCAGAAAAGCTCTTTTCTCATCTCGTTGGCCTGAATGGGGTCGCAGGCCCATTCCTGAGCCAACCTCTGTAGCCATGGGATTGCCCCACACTGACTAACTTAGGCTGCCAGTCATGGTGAGGAACTGGATTATCCTGACCGGCCAACACCAATAGAACCCACCTGGAGTTGGGTCAGTTGTCCAAGTGGCCTGGCCACTACACGCTACAGGGTTGGGGGAATGACTGTTAAGGAGACAGCTACAATGTCCACCACAAGGGTTTTAGGTTGATGGCAACTTAAATCAAAATATTTGCAATGGGACAGATTCCAACCAGTAGGGTCATCTGGGACACCTTATTAAAGCTGTTTCTTAAAGGAATGGCTTTAGCCCGTTTACATCTGACTCATCTGGGGATATGTGTTAAATTGCAGGTTCCTAGGGACCTTTTCTGACCCACTAAATAAACCTCTGAGTGAAACCTGCCTTGGAATCCGCATTTCCACCCTGCATCCCAGTTGCTTGGAACAGCCCTGGTTTACACATGCTGTCCAGGGTAATTATTCACAGGGCCCCTTTTACTCTCAAAAATATCCCAGATTGGACAACACAGTAAATCATCGTTCCCTCCCTCAGAGTCGGCAGCGCAGAGCCCAGCAGGAAAAGGTCCCAGAGGGTAACGAGCCAAGACTTCCCATCTGTCTGGCACAGCGGAGAGCGCCCGGGCTTCAGGGTCAGCCCTGCCACCTACAAACTAACTCGGCGAGGCCCTTCATCTCCCCGGGCCCACTCGAGTGGCTGTGTAGCTGGGTGGGCTGTGTAACTGCCTCCCTCACAGGGCGACTGGGGGACCGGATGGGGGATGTCTAACAGAGGCTGCCTCCCAGGGGTGCACGGTACAGATCGGTGCTGGCCTTTCCATCTCGCTTCCCTGCTCTTTGAGCTGAACTCCAAAGGCCCTGTCACCAGGGCCCCATTTGCGAAGGCGGCACCAGACAGGCTGTGGGAATGAGCTTCACAGCTTTTGTCAAAGTGGCATAATAAAGCCCCCAAGTGTCTGCTCTTTGCAAACTGGGATGGCAGATCAATTGTGGCATAAACAAAATAGCAGGCTTGGTGTGAAGCCGGGGACAGATTACGCCTCTGCAGGGTGTGACTGGGGGAGGAGGAGATTCTCAGGGTGGCTTGGTTTGCCTTTTCTCTGGCTGAAGCTTCGAGGCCCCTCTCCAGAGCCAGCCTGGCTCTCCACACATTGCCAGAGCTTAGGGGACTCTGGTAAGCACCTGGCTAGGCAGTGACACCAGGCACAGACCCCACTGCCCTCAGCAAGAACACTGTCCCCAGGGTCTCAGCGTCCCCCAGAGCTCAGATCCTATTGATGTTGATAGGGAAGTGGGTGGACCACGCCCCCCCAACCTTGCCTCCCAAGCGGAGCTGACTGTGGTCTGCAGGGAAGCAAAGGGCAGTGAGGCAGGCCCGGGAGTCAGATCGGGAACCAGGACATAAGAAGGGCACTGGCTTCTTGGCTACCCACTGCGCTGTCAGAGGACCTCCTGACCTGCCTGCCCCTTCATTCTGAGCAGAGAGTCCCATACAGCCAGTCCAGTATCCAGCATCATTTTGGGCCTACAATGACCTCCTGGCTAAGTGGTTATGCTGAGTGCAAGCTAGCCAGAGCCACAAAATGACCCCAGGACAAGTTCTGGTCCAGATTCTATGTTGGGACAGCAGGTAAGAGCTGTGCCCTGCCCAGGGGTGAGCCTGCTGGCAGCAGAGGGCAGGGTCCCTGTAAAATCTCTAAGAGACAGTGCGAGGGGACTCTAAGCAGGCAGCCCAGATGCTCTGTGGGGACAACAGCTGCACCTGCTGGTTTCCACTGTATCTCTGAGCTGAGCACGAAGCTGCCAAGCTAGGTCCTCAGTAAATGTGTGCTGATGTCGGTCTGAACAGCTGCAGGTCTGGTGCTGCTTGCCTCGTTGAGGCCCTAGCATAAGGCCACAGCCCTGCGGGTACGGGGTATCGGGGGTCGGGATGCAGGCCTCATTCTAGGTCCCAAACTCCAATGCAGTGTCTTGGGCAGAAGCCAGGAGTCCAGACATGGAGGAGTTCAGAGGAATCTGAGGATGTTCTGGGAGGGTGGAGGAGATGGCCTTGGCCACACGGAAGTAGGTCAGGCAAGGGGAAGATGTTAGCCAGAAGCGGCAGTCCCCTCTGTATCTTGTGCTTGCGCTGTCCCCACGCCCTGGGGACGTCAGGCCTCATCTCAATAGCCCAGCTTGTCTCAGCTGTGCCACGGGAAGGTGAGGAGTCTACCTTGGCGGGAACATTAAGGGAGGAGCAGTGGCCCCTCTCCCTTGTCTGGGAGGCAGCAGTGATGGCCACAGAGGACACAGGACTTTTGGGAACAGGGATCACAACTGAGGGGTAGCCTCTCCCCCATGAAGATGCTTTCCTGGCTGCAGCCTGGGAGGACTGCAGTTTGGTTTGTGAAGAGTGTGAAGTGTCCGGTGGCACCTGCAGAAGGCAGTCTGGGGTGGTGGCAACAGCACAAACTCTAGACACCAGCAGACGTGGCTCTCAGGCTCAGCTCCCTGCCCCATTTCTAAGCTGGGGGGCCTTGGCCAGCTGGTGCACCCTGTACCCCACAGTGTCCTCATTTGCTCAGCAGGTGCCTCCCCCACAGGTGGTGGTGAGATGAAATGAGATGAGACACGCAGGGCTGGCACTGGTGGTGGTGGCCTTCACCATGGCAGACAGCAAATCCAGGTAGAACCAGTTTGTTAAGTGGGCTGACACAGGAAATGGCTTTGTCTCATCTATTGTCTTTAAGAACTCCCTTTTGGAGCCCTGAACATCTTGGGGTAGATGCTAGAGTTTTCCAAATAGTTCTTTTGTTTTGTTTTTTAGCACCAATTTCAAGACTGACATTCATTCTCAGATGTTAAATCAAATCTTCAAATTCACTTCTAATCAAAGCTTAGCCTCTCCCCCCAGCTCTGACCTGACATGTGGCTCAGGGCCCTGAGAGGGGTTGGGGGGAGGGTGGTAATGTTTGCTCTACGTCTTACAATCACTCGAGCCACTACCATTCTTTCTTGGCTTTTACTGGTGGAGCCGCAGTGCCCACTGTTAGACCAGGCATGTGCGCTTTCATGGAGCCGATTTATGGGTCCTTGACCCCCTCCCCCCTTGCCCCAGGACCACTGTTCTGCCCCATTCCCTGAGTGGTCGCTGCCTTCTCCACCCTCCCTCCTGTGACTACCTCTCCTGCTGTTACAGCCCTCTGCCCTGGGTCTCTTCTTACTAGGGCCCCCTCCCTAGCAGGCAGCCCTCTTGGGCAGTATCTTCTGGTCCCTCCCTTCAGTGTCCACTGGTCCCCCTCCAGCGACCTATGGCACCCTCACGCATCCTGGCATGGCAAGTCCTAGCAGTTCAGACTGCTCCCATGACCGCTGTCTTCCTCCCCTGCCAGTGTGTGCTGCCCCAGTCAGCCTCCCACCCAGAGAACTCTCCAGCACAGCTTCGCCCTCCAGGGGACAGTCAGGCTGTCTGGTTCTCCCAAAACTTTCACCATGTGTCTGCAGCTCAGTCAGCGGGCCTCTAGCTGGGAAGTGAGCTTCGGGGGAGGGGAAGGATGCCAAAGTACTCCCCCCCCCACCAAGCACTCCCCCCACCGCAGCATTTCCCTCCACCATCCTTGGGTACCAGCTAGCCTTTCAGTACAGCCTGGGTGGGAGGGGGCTGCTAGTCACCAGAACTGTTTTGCTGTTTTAGTAACTCCAGCATGGATATGTCTAGAATTTCTCTCTATAATGGGGAGTAATGTACCACGCATTATCCTCAGCTTTGAGACTTTAGCTGAAAATCCTAAAGAACAGGAGAATCTAACTCAACGTTCTCTTAGTTAGACAAAGTATTAATTTTCCAGGCTCAGGGGTTTCAATTTCCTTAGGAATTTATTAATAGCAAAGTGACTCCTCCACAAGAGATTTTGTTTTTCTCCACTAGTAGAAGCAGTGTTGTGTATACTGGTCTAAGCACCAGGCTTGAACCCAGAACAAACGATGGCGGTCTGTCCCCAACAAGCTGTAGGTCATGGCCCCTCAGCCCCTACTCCCTCACCTATACAGAGAGGGGTACATCGGAATTAAGGTCACTTACAGTTCTCATAATCTAGGGATTTTTAAAAGTTTTTTTTTTTTTTTTTTTGAGACAGAGTCTCACTTTATTGCCCAGGCTAGAGTGAGTGCCGTGGTGTCAGCCTAGCTCACAGCAACCTCAAACTCCTGGGCTCAAGCAATCCTGCTGCCTCAGCCTCCCAAGCAACTGGGACTACAGGCATGCGCCACCATGCCCGGCTAATTTTTTCTATATATATTTTAGTTGGCCAATTAATTTCTTTCCGTTTATAGTAGAGATGGGGTCTCGCTCTTGCTCAGGCTGGTCTCGAACTCCTGAGCTCAAATGATCCGCCCACCTCGGCCTCCCAGAGAGCTAGGATTACAGGCGTGAGCCACCGCGCCCGGCCAAAAGTTTTTATGAGTGCAAAAAACCTCACAAAACATATACATTTAATAAATTATATAGCTAACACCCATGTCACTACCACCAAGGTCAACAAAACATTTTTAGAACCCCAGAGGTCCCCTGTGTCCCCTCCCAGTCACTACCCCCTACCACTGCCCAGTGGAAACCCCAATATTGACTTTTATCCAAATCACTTCCTCACTTTCTCTTATAATATTGCCAGCCAAATATCTATCCCTAAAAAATACTTTAGTTTGGTTTCGCCTGGTTTTGAATTTTATATTAATGGAATAATATAACACAGAATGAATTCTTTTATTCAACATTCTTTTTGTGAAATTCATCTATGGTGTTGCAAGTAGCTGTGGTTCGTGTTTTTTCATTGCTCTATAGTATTTCCTTGTATGAATAGACAATTGTTTAATAGTGTTACTGAACATTTGGGTTATTGATCTAGGATATTTTATAAATACACACATACACTACCATTCCATATATAGCCATATAAATTCAGAGCTAATCAGCTCTTTATGAACTCACGAACTTGAGTTTGGCTTTATTTTTTTTTTTTTTTTTTTTTTTTTTTGAGACAGAGTCTCACTTTATTGCCCAGGCTAGAGTGAGTGCCATGGCGTCAGCCTAGCTCACAGCAACCTCAAACTCCTGGGCTCAAGCAATCCTGCTGCCTCAGCCTCCCAAGTAGCTGGGACTACAGGCATGTGCCACCATGCCCGGCTAATTTTTTTTTCTATATATATTTTAGTTGGCCAATTAATTTCTTTCTATTTATAGTAGAGATGGGGTCTCGCTCTTGCTCAGGCTGGTCTCGAACTCCTGGGCTCAAGCAATCCTGCTGCCTCAGCCTCCCAAGTAGCTGGGACTACAGGCATGTGCCACCATGCCCGGCTAATTTTTTTTTCTATATATATTTTAGTTGGCCAATTAATTTCTTTCTATTTATAGTAGAGATGGGGTCTCGCTCTTGCTCAGGCTGGTCTCGAACTCCTGAGCTCAAAGGATCCACCCACCTCGGCCTCCCAGAGAGCTAGGATTACAGGCTTGAGCCACCGCACCCGGCCGAGTTTGGCTTTAAAGTGTAGCAAAATCCCTCTGTCAAGTTCCTGGTTACACTGCTACTTTGGTGTTTTTCACTCTCTTGTGGCCAAATTGTGAATCTAGGGACATAATCCATTTTCCTCAAAGCAGGTAATTTTCCCCTAACTTGAGTCACTAAGCATAAATGAACACTATGCTCAGGCAATTGGGCATTTCCTCCAAAGGAAAAGGTAGAAAATTAGCACACAGGCTTAAGCAATTTAATCTGAAAGTATTACAAGAAATATTTCCTATAGTCTGTTTAGGCAAACAGTAAGCCAAATGCGACAAATCTTTTTCCACCCCTTTCCCAAGGCTGACTCCACTCCACTGGCATCACACAGGTAGCCCTCCCGCCGTAGGGCATGGATTAAACAGGGATGCCCCTCCCTGCCAAAGGGGTTGAAAGGTGCTTTTGGTGCTGCTCTACTGATACATTTTCAGCTCAGACTCCAAGCAGCAAGTTCATCTTCCCATCAAGAGATTGAACCCCCTCCCATAACCAGAGTCAGGGAACCGTGGGTCCCACAGAGAGAGCACAGCCAGCAGCAGGCAGAGAGCTCAGGATGGAAGGACAGAGCTGCCACTCTGCACTGCCCTGGATGCTGGGGTGAGCACACTGGTGGGCAGCCAAGTCTCCTACAGAAATCAATCCATAAGGACTCCCTTAAAACCTGTGCTTTGAACAAGTGGGTAAGTTAAGAATTATATATAAGGGTCCACAGCAATAAGCAGCGGTGCAGGAACAAAAGCAATCCCAGACACACAGAAAGAGCACAGGCCCCTTGGCCACAAGTGCGAGCAAGGGTGATGGATGGTGGTTCTTGGGTAAGAAAGAGCTGACACCCAAGGGCAGAGCCACACTCACTCAAAAAAATCCTTTTGTCAGCTCCATAAAGCTCTTTTCAGAGACCATTAACTATAGCTACCTGATCACACTCTACCTGGTTCCAGAGTAAACAATCTCTATTAAGGCAAAGCCCTTAAGGAGTTCCGTCCTAACAGGGCTGTCTCCCAGGTGTACCACGGGTTACATAAAAGACAATTTAGGGGTGGGAACGAAGGCGCCACTTGTGGGCCTTGTGGGCATCTGTTTTGTGCAGTTTCAGTTTTGCGTGTCCTGAGGGTCCCTCCTGGTGTCTATCCTGCCCCACTTCGATGTGTAGATCCCCATCATGAAGGGCCGTGTCTCCTCCAGCAGCTCCCGGGCTGCCGATCAGGAACCATTTCTGGTGCCACCAAGGGAGAGAAATGTCTAAGAGCCGTTTCCCTCCCCCGGCGGCGTGGTGCCACTCAGGATAGGAGCCATGCCAGCACTGCGTACGCTGGCCCCCGCCGGGTGGGGACCACCTGCTCAGCCAGGACCGCTGACCCTGCCCTGTCTCCGCAGGTTTCGGCATGACCACCCCCGCGACGGTGGGCGGGAAGGCCTTCCTCATCGCCTACGGGCTGTTCGGCTGCGCCGGGACCATCCTGTTCTTCAACCTCTTCCTGGAGCGCATCATCTCGCTGCTGGCCTTCATCATGCGCGCCTGCCGCGAGCGCCAGCTGCGCCGCAGCGGCCTGCTGCCCGCCTCCTTCCGCCGCGGCTCGGCGCTGTCGGAGGCCGACAGCCTGGCGGGCTGGAAGCCCTCGGTGTACCACGTGCTGCTCATCCTGGGCCTGTTCGCCGTGCTGCTGTCCTGCTGCGCCTCGGCCATGTACACCAGCGTGGAGGGCTGGGACTACGTGGACTCGCTCTACTTCTGCTTCGTCACCTTCAGCACCATCGGCTTCGGGGACCTGGTGAGCAGCCAGCACGCCGCCTACCGGAACCAGGGGCTCTACCGCCTGGGCAACTTCCTCTTCATCCTGCTCGGCGTGTGCTGCATCTACTCGCTCTTCAACGTCATCTCCATCCTCATCAAGCAGGTGCTCAACTGGATGCTGCGCAAGCTGAGCTGCCGCTGCTGCGCGCGCTGCTGCCCGGCGCCCGGCGCGCCCCTGGCCCGGCGCAACGCCATCACCCCGGGCTCCCGGCTGCGCCGCCGCCTGGCCGCGCTCGGCGCCGACCCCGCGGCCCGCGACAGCGACGCCGAGGGCCGCCGCCTGTCGGGCGAGCTCATTTCCATGCGCGACCTCACCGCCTCCAACAAGGTGTCGCTGGCGCTGCTGCAGAAGCAGCTGTCCGAGACGGCCAACGGCTACCCGCGCAGCGTGTGCGTCAACACGCGCCAGAACGGCTTCTCGGGCGGCGTGGGCGCGCTGGGCATCATGAACAACCGGCTGGCCGAGACCAGCGCCTCCAGGTAGACCGCCCGCCCGCGCGCCGGGACCCTCGCCGCGCTGCGGGGCCGCCAGGCGCGGTTCGCTTCACCTCTCTCAGACGCTGGCGCTTTCTTAATCTTTATCCAATAAAATGAAACCAAAAAAAAAAAAAGGTTTTTTAAAGAAATACTATTTGGCCAGGCTTGATGTTCTCAAGGGCAGGTTTTGGGGGAGCCTGTTTTCCCTTGTGAGCCCCCTCTTGGAGAACCGTGGCCCCCAGCAGAGTCTCCCCCAAGGAGAGAAAAAGTGGCACCCTCCAGACCCCCAGCCGGTGCATACCGCAGCGGAAAGAGTGCGGTCCCTGGGCTTTGCAGACTGGCACTAAACCCGGTCCCCATGCACACAAGCAGCCGGCAACCCCAAAGCATATGGTGCAACTTTTCGTGGCTCTGAATTACCTCCTCAGCATTTAGAATCCTGGCCCAGCCTAGCAGCTTCCTTCTGGTCGTCAGAAGTGATATAGTCACAGTTTTGACAGGGGGGGGTGGGGAGAGCCATATGTTGCCTCCCGATGTATATATATAGAACAGCCACTACACACAGAGAATGGTGTAGTATTATGCAATGAGACGAAACATAGCACCAACTCGTGGACTGTGGCATTTCCCCCAGATTTGGAAATTGCAGTGGTGAGGGGCTTAGCTGGCCTTTCTCAGCCTGGAGTTAGTCCAGTTAGCACAGCGCACGGGGCAGCTACTTGTAGCGGCAGAAAGCCCAGGGCGCGGCAGGGAGGGGAGCGGGCGGCAGCAGGAACCTACTCTGCTTCAGCTGCGGGTCTCCCAGCTCCCGCACACGCCGAATCCCCTACCCCTCCTTTCTTTCACAAGTGTCACCCACAGCCATGCTTTTCACTATTAACCAGGACTATGAGTCCTCTCAGATTAAGATTTTTCTTTGTTGGTGTGGACTACTTTTCTCTTAACTACCATTGATCAGTTCGACATTTTCCCTTTTTACAGAGCCCATCCTCCTCCTCTGAGTCAGGGCTTTGCCAGCTCTGTCCTCAGCTAAGCAGGGCCTGTAGCACTAGGAACCCCAAAGCAGCCACCTTGCAATGTCAGGGCATTTGGCTCCAGAGCCCATAGTGGTTAGGGGTCAGGAATGGCAAAATCCCATTCTATTAATAACTACTGTTTGCCAAGTGAATGTGTTTTCTCTAGGCAGTCTGTTGGAGGCAGAGGAAGGCAAGAGGGAGGAGGGAGTTGGTGGAACTGGTGGATGGAAGTGACCTTAGGTTGAAAGCTTTGCTCTAGGTGACTAGCAGGCTGAGGGACAGGTTTGCCCAGACTTGCCCTCTGCAGCACAGAAGTTCCCGACCTGGACGAGTGCCAGATACCCAGGCTTCTTTGAAAAGATGCGGGTCTGGGACTGTAAAGGAACACTCTTTCTGCCTTTTTGTCATCCAAAGAGTTGACATGCCAGAGTTTATTCAGGCCCAGTGTGACCCACCAATATGCACAGCTTCTGACAGGAAGTCTTAGAAAAGCACTACCTCTCCACTGCCAGCCCGAGCCGTGCTGTGAAATCTCTCTCCCTGGCAAACGCGCCTGGAACACGCACATGTACACAACATGCACACACACGCACTCGCACACACTCAGCAGGAAGAGTCACGCTTGAATGTCAAACTCCTCTTTCCCCTTCCAATTCATGGCAGGAAGGAAAACATTAGCTGGGGATCTCAGTGACTCTCCGGCTGCTTTGGGCAATTTCTAATTTGGGTTAGGATTAGTTTTTAAGCACAGGCCCTAATCTGAGGTGAAGCCAGCGAGGCAGGGCTAGCCAGGCCAGAGCTCAGGCTTGCTACATCCTGAAGGCCCGACGCCCCTGTGAGCCACACCTCCAGGATTCACTGTGACTGTCAGGCCAGGCCTGCGAGCCCCCATCTGAGCAATGGCTCTGGTCACACTAAGAGGAGCATGTGTTTTCTAGGGCAGGGGCCTCTGACAGGACCTGGAAGTAAAGTGCCACACTTATCCCTTTAAAAGAAGGAACGATTAAAAAGCATCCAATTAGAGGTGTCACCTAGGCAACAGGAAATAACTTGGGGATCTGAGCCGTCCAGAGGGGGAAGCAGAGATCCCCAAGATAGAGGCATCTAGATGGTGAGGACTTAAGCTGCAGACAAAATAGCAGCTTACCCACAGGAATAACACAGGAGATCTGAGACCTGGCCATCAAGACTCCGTGAATTAGACAGGGCTAAAGGGTACCCAGGTGACCCCCTGACCTGCGCATGGGACTGCATACAATCCTGTCTCTGTGGAGGAACCAGGACCTGCCTCCGGAGAAGAAAAACTCAAAACACTCTTTGGCAGTCTTCTGTCAGCAGTGCTTCCTAGGGTCTATCCTAAGTTGCTTATGCTGCAGCCTTAGCTGTTTTCACTTTTCCTACGCTTTGGCTTTGGAAGGAGGCAATTGGAGGCAGCTTAAGCAATCTTGTAAAGGAACCATAAACATGGTTTGGAGGAGCAGGAAAGGAAGGCCCTTCCTGTTCTCTCCCCACAACTTCCCAGAGAAATGCCAGTCCTCCAGGGTACAATGGTAGCTCAGGACCCAATGGCACATGTGTATTTTTGCCAGTGTTCCCCTGGTCCCCATCCTCAGACCCAATCTCAGTCACATCGTCATGATATGACATGTCATCATCCTTCACCTCTGCCTGAAGGGCTCAGTGCCCCAGATGCCAGCAGCTGCTTCCCTGAAAAGCTAGGGCTACCAAAGTCAGGGAACTTGATGGAACATAAGACCCATGCCTACAGGACATGGGGTCTGACACCCTGCTTGAGAGTAAGCCCTGAGAGGCAGGGATGGGTCCTCCCATCATTTCAGGAACAATGGCATTAAGAGGGACCCCTTTCTCTGGCACAGGCTCTTCTGAGCCTCAGGCTAAGAAGGAGTTCCATCCCCCCAGACTCAGGGCTTCTCCCACTGTTGGAGGGGGCTTCAGTCTGCTGCCCAGCTGATAGCTCACTGCAATCCACAACTCTCTCAGGCTCCAGGAGCTGCTTCCTTAAGCCCACACTCACTCATCTCATGCCAGGGCTGTGGGGCTCCCTTAAAGGTAGAATGGGCTCTAAGAAGCCCTTGTCATTGGGGTGTGGCTTGGGGAAGCCAGTGTCTTGGGGAACAGCCAGGCCTTGTCAGAACTGAGCAGAAAGGTAAAGAAGCCACCCTTGGCCAGGTGTGGTAGCTCACACCTGTAATCCCAGGGCTTTGGGAGGCTGAGGCAGGAGGATCACTTGAAGCCAGGAATTCAAGACCTACCTGGACAACATAATAAGACCTCCATCCCTACAAAAAGAAATTTAAAAATTAGCTGAGCACAGTGGCCCACAGCTATAGTCCTAGCTACTCAGGAGGCTGAGGCAGGAGGATCATTTAAGCCAAGGAATTTGAAGCTGCAGTGAGCTATGATCTCACCACTGCACTCCAGCCAGGGTGACAGAGTGAGTTCCTGTCTCTAAAAAAGAAAAAATTCACCTTTGGTATCCAAGCTTGCTAAAGCCAGGTTGTCAGGCCCTTATGTCCTCTGAGTGAAGCCAGAGCCTCCAGGCCTGGTGAAGGAGTCAAAGGATTAGGCAGTCTCAGGCTCTCAGTTTGTAGAAAATGCCAGACAGCCCTGGGCATTTGCACAGCATCATGTATATGTGTGTGCATAGTTACATATACGCACATACACACACCAGCCTTACAAAGAGATATTAGCCCTTTTCTCAAGGAAAAAATCCCAGTCTGGGCCACTTTAAGAAGAAAGATTTCCCATTTTTAACACCCTAGAGATCTACTAGGGCCTGGAAAATTCCATGGGGGAATTGTATGTCCAATTTGCATGTATTTGTGTTTTACACAGAAGCCAGCATCCAAACCCAAGCCAGCCCCTGGAAAACAGCTGCTAAACTGACCCAGGATCCTCCATCCCTCACACAGGCCTCCCAGCAGAGCCCCTCTTCCTGTGGGCTCTGGGGCGAGGGGTGACTGAGCCCTCACCACCAAAAGAGAAGCTTCCGGGGAACTGAGGCAGACAGCAGCCCAGCTAGGTGGAAACCATAGGAACTACGAGCCATGCAGTTCAGTCTTACTGTAACTTTTTACATTCTTGAAAAACAAAAAGCACAATTCCACATGCACACTGTCTGGAAAACACATCCAGACAGACAGCTTAGGGCACTTCTGAATCCAGAAGAGGCGCTGGGCTTTATTTGTTGCAGGGGTTGCTCTCCGGTGACTCTAGAGGAAGGGCCTGCTGACTCCATTCCTGGCCCCCAGGTGGGCTAATCAGCACGGACCTGGGTCTGGACTCTTGCCCCCGAGCAGCTCTGGCACTTTTAGGCACCCCAGAGCATAACTGGCTGCACCCACGCTAGTCTCATCATGCATTGAAGAGAAGCGATAAGATGCACTAACCTGGCCTGAGACCCTTTGCCCCTTTATTTGTCTCCCCCCTTTCCCCCTTCTTCCCTAAGTAGGCTCCCCCTTGCTTTAGAAATCATTCTTATGCTACTGTGTTCTCTCAGGAGGGGGGTTAGAGCATGTGGGGCAAGCCTGCAGGGTTTCTTAAACAATACATCTAATTTTCTGAGCAGCACTCCGAGAGGACTTGAAGGGTGTTTAAATTAACGATGAATAAAATGCAGCCTGCCACCCCTTCGAGATGTTTGCTTTCTGTCTGTCAGAGCTGCCTGCCTCCCTGTCTTCCTGTTCACACCTCCTCTCAAGAGCCCTGGAGACTTCAGCTTCCAGGACTGGGCCTGGGTGGTAGCTCCACTGGGAAGTTATTCCACAAAACAACGGTAACACCCATCTGACCCTGGGGCACCAGGGGGTCATGGGGGCAGCTTGGCCAGACTGGGCCTAGGCTGGGGGAGCCGGGAGATGGACCCAACCTGGCTGCACACTAGACTCTCCATGTGGAGCCAGAAGACATCCTAAAGTCCAAGCTCTACCCGGGAATTCTGATTTCACTGGATTGAGGAGCTCAGGCAGGCTCTGGCACATTTTTCAAGGGATTCTGATGGGTATTGATGAACCCACACTATAGACACAGAGCACTCAGATTATGGTGATGTGGAAAGAGTATTTAGAAATCAGGACATCTGAATTCCACTTCTGGATCTGTCATCTTTTTTGTTTTTTTGAGACAGGGTCTCACTATGTTGACCAGGCTGGTCCTGAACTCCTGGGCTCAAGTGATCCTCCCGCCTCAGCCTCCTGAGTAGCTGGGATTACCGGCATGCTCCACCGCGCCCAGCTACTTCTAGATCTGGCAGTCACCTAGCTTACTCTGATCCTCAGTTTCCATTTCCCCATCTCTAAAATGGGAGATGATGCCATCCTCCCTCCTCCCAGAAGCCTTAGGACAGGTAAATGAGAGGTGCTCCCTTCCTGCCAACCACAGCCACCCAAAAGCATGAGCCACCCCTCTTCAGTCTACAACAGGGGCTTTCATGATGTCACACGACAAAATGGAGTAAGAATCTTACACGATGTGTTGTACAGGCCATGCACTGTTTTCCATTCTGGTTCTGTTTTGTTTTAATGCTGGTCAAAAGTATTATTGATTTCATGATCTGCCTATGAATCATACCCAACAGTTTGAAAAACACTGGCCTGCAATGTTTCTGGAAAAAGGGCTTCCTCTTACCCTGCTTCCAGCTAAGACCCATTAGCCAGGCTGCAGTGGTGCAGGGGCCTGCACTGTGGTCGCCCACCAGCTCCCCTCTCTGTTGGCGTCTCTAGCTGTGCCCCAACTGTGCAGTGGACACAGGTGGGTGTTTTACCTACATAGAGTTGTCCAGATAATACTCAGCTTCAAGTTCTAAGGACTGTGATTTCTATGACATTTTAGACTCCCAACCGGCGATCCAAGGATGGACTGTCAACCCTCTTCCTTCTATGGTCAGTTACCTTTCTATGACTATATCAAGGAGATAAGTAAAGGGGACTTATATTTACGAGACCAGGCCCCTGGACAAGAGACTTGCATATTTATCTCATTGAATCCTCTCACTAACCCTGGGAATTTGCAGCTTTCCCCCCATTTTGTCCTGGGTCAGAGAGATCAAAGTAACTTGTCCAATTTAGGGCCAGCCACCTTCATGGCTAGAGAGACAGGGTGAGAAAGATGGGGCAGCTCTTGCTGGCCCTGGACTCCAGGCTTGTGGAGGTTGACAGGAGACAGGGCATTGCAGAGCAGCATGCTGAGGGCTCTGTGTCCACAGGCAGCCTGGGTAGGTAGGGGAGGCTCTCAGAAGGAGCTGTCCAAGCTGAGCCAGAGAGAGCTGCAGGGAGCCTGCCCAGCAGGAGCAGGAAGAGCATTCCAGGCAGAAGAGCAGCAAGTGAGAAAAGCAAAGTGGGGGCTTTTTTGGGGAACTGCATGTTGTTGCAGGACTGGAGCCTGCAGAGGAAGGGAGGTAACGAAAGACCAGATCATAAATGGCCTTGTAAGCCAAAGCAAAGAACTTTTGCTTAATCCTGAAGACATTGGGGAGCCGGTAGAGGTGTTTTAAGAATGCTTGAAGGCCAGGCATGGTGGCTTATGCCTGTAATCCTAGCACTCTGGGAGGCCCAGGCGGGTGGATCACTCAAGGTCAGGAGTTCAAAAACCAGCCTGAGCAAGAGCAAGACCTGGTCTCTACTAAAAATAGAAAGTAATTAATTGGCCAACTAAAAATATATAGAAAAAATTAGCTGGGCATGGTGGCGCATGCCTGTAGTCCCAGCTACTCGGGAGGCTGAGGCGGAAGGATTGCTTGAGCCCAGGAGTTTGAGGTTGCTGTGAGCTAGGCTGACACCACGGCACTCTAGATGGGGCAACAGAGTGAGACTCTGTCTCAAAAAAAAAAAAAAAAAACAAAAAAGGATGCTTGTGATACAGAAGATGACTGAGGCTACAGGGCTGGAGGAGGAAAGGGGGTGGCAGGAAGGGCGCTAAAAGTAGTGCCAGTGAGAACAGAGAGATGCAGATAGATTTGAGAGACACCTGCGAGAGTAAGGAGATCAATAGAATCGATGATTTGGCTGGACATGGGCCATAAGACCAAGAGAGGAATTAGGAGGGACCCAGGTCTCAGACTGAGCAGCTGTATAGACAATGGTGCCACCACCAAGCCTGGGAGCCCAGGAGGAGGAACAGAAGAGAGATGACAAGTTCAATGAGGGAGAAGTTGGGCTTGAGGGACCCACGGGACATCCCAAGGGGTTCCATTAAGCCATTGGCTAGAGTCTAGAGCTCAGAACAATAATCTAGGCTAGACAAACATTTTGGAAGTTCTTAGCATCAAGATGGTAAATGAAATCACTCAGGCTGTGAGTGTGTACTGAAATAAAAAGAGGATCATAACCAACATTTAACCACTTCGGTACGGCACTCACTGGCCGCGAAACCTTGCCCACAGCTGGCACTCATAGTCCGCATGATAGTTTGTGCAGTGCATTGACGACGAATCCGTTTTGCTCTTGTGTGATGAGGAAAGCTTTAAAGCACTGAAAGCTTGTTTTACTTTACAGGCAGCTTTACTTGTAATGTAAATCAGAATAGGTAACATATACATATATGTTTTCATTATATTATTTTTAAATGTTCACAATTTTATTTTGATAAATGAAAAATTAGAAAAGTCATATCATGGCTGTCGGCTAAAGTCGCTGTGCGCGTTCATCTGTGGCTGTTGACTATAGTCGACGCTCGTACCGAAGTGGTTAAGGGACAGGCAGGAGAAAAAGCCAAAACAGACTAAGGAGAAAACCAAGCACATGGGATGCCACAGAGCCAACAGAAGGAAGGGTTTCAAGAAGGAACAAGTGCCAGATGCCACTGAGAGATTAAGATGAAAAAAGTACCCACTGGATTTAGTGAAGGAGTATAGCAGTGACCTCAGCAAGAGCAGCTCCCAGGGAGTGTGACACTCTTAGGAACCAGGGCTACCACATCTAATTATCATGGGTCCCACATATTAGTTAGGATACAGATTCAAGCTGCTCTCACAGTGATTCAAAGTCATCCTGGCTTCAGTGGGTAAAAGTTCACGTCTCTCTATTAAGAATGAGTGCAAGTATAACCTATGTAGTATATTGGATCTCTGACATGGGCACCAAGCTACTTCTTTTTTTGTGTGTGTGACAGAGTCTCACTCTGTTGCCCCGGCTAGAGTGCCGTGATGTCAGCCTAGCTCACAGCAACCTCAAACTCCTGGGCTCAAACAATCCTCCTACCTCAGCCTCCCGAGTAGCTGGGACTACAGGCATGCGCCACAATACCCGGCTAATTTTTTCTATATATTTTTAGTTGGCCAATTAATTTCTTTCTATTTTTAGTAGAGACAGGGTCTTGCTCTTGCTCAGGTTGGTTTCGAACTCCTTTCCTTTATTTTTTTTGAGACAGAGTCTCACTTCTGTTGCCCGGGCTAGAGTGCCATGGTGTCAGCTTAGCTCACAGCAACCTCAACCTCCTGGGCTCAAGCCATCCTCCTGCCTCAGCCTCCTAAGTAGCTGGGACTACAGGCATGCACCACCATGCCCAGCTAATTTTTATATATATATACACATATATATATATTTTTGTTGTTGTTGTTGTTAGTTAGCCGATTAATTTCTTTCTATTTATAGTAGGGACGGGGGTCTCACTCTTGCTCAGGCTGGTCTCAAACTCCTGACCTTGAGCAATCCACCTGCCTTGGCCTCCCAGAGTGCTAGGATTACAGGTGTGAGCCACCGTGCCAGGCCCACCAAGCTACTTCTACCTGCACACATCACTTTTGTTCCCTTGCTGTTGGCCAGAACTTTGTCACATGACCTAAGGTAGCTGCAAGAGAATCTGAAAAATGTATTACTAGTTTTTATTCAAGTTGATCATGTACCAAGTGGGGCTAGAACTCCCAAGAAGGGTGGGGTTCAACTCATGTTCAGGCCACCAAGGGGACATTATACAGCTGCAGTGGGACCTTTGAGGGGTCACAGTGAGGCTGGTGCCACAGCTGCCTGCTGTTGCTGGACTGACTCAGACTTCAGCTAGAAACAGGAAGTGAGTCAGTCCCGTCTTCTTTCCTCCCTCCTGCCGTCCCGGGAACAAGAACCCCCATGGGCAAACCCATTTGGAAGGAAGCCAGAAAGGAATCCTGGGAAGTGTAGTTTGCACACCTCTAGCCTTTGCAATGCAGAGCAGAGTTCAGAGGCGGGTGTATGGGTGCACATCACCCATGAGGACACCTGGGCCACCGTGAAGCTCCCAGGTGCTTTCTTGACTGTAAAAACTGGAGTCTGGGTTAAGAAAGTTACATTCCCAGCCCCTCCTATTCCATTTTTGACGGCTTCCTACTTCATTTCGAGGGAAATGTTCACAGAAGGTAGGCTTGTAGGGTCACTAAAGAAAAGCTTAACCAAAAGGCAACGGACAGCTGGTTGTGAGATTCATATCTGCCCTGCAGAAGTGAGCTGCAGGCAGATCTCTTCCCCTCACGAGTTTCCTTTTCCACATCAGCAAAATGAAGGGCTGGCCTTTTGGCTTCGCCACCCTGAGGTTCCGAAGGGGAGGGGACGAGAGGAGAAAAGGTAAGAGTTCCATGGGGATTTCCATCCAGAACCACACTCAGCAAACATCCACCAAGCGCCTGACCCAGCTCGGATAATTTGTTTCAATTCTTCCTCCTCCAAGGACTGGGAGGAGCAGGACCAGCCATCTGGATGCAGGATGGAAGGAAATGTCCTCTGCTGAGGACTGCCCAGCTTCCTGCTTCCTGCAGCTTCAACGCACACACTCCACCCTGAGAGAACCTTCGTGAGCACCAGATCCTTGTTTTCATTTGTTTCTGCTTCCCCAAGAACAAGTGCTGTTCTCTAGAGTTGCACAGTCCAATAGGTACCCACTAGCCGCACACAGCTATTTAACTTTAAATTAAATTTTCAGCTCTCTTGTTGCACTGGCCACATTTCAAGTGCTCAATCACCACATGCGGCTTATGGCTACCATATTGAACAGCTCTTCTTCCTTATCCACTATGGAAACCCCCCAACCTGCCATTCACCATGGGGCACCCATCCCTCTCCCACCCCCAGGGTGAAAGCATTTGATTACATGACTTTACACCAGTGTGGGTGACATCCATGCCCTGTGGGCATCTCTCTGTAAAATGGGAGCCCCTCCCGCCACAGGCACCACAGATGTTAGGGTTGTAGATAGATTTCTTTGGGATACGTGTATGTGCACATATGAGGGCATTGGTCCAAATATATATATGCATGCATGCACAGGTACACAAATATTTATATTAAAAGCCTAGTCCCATGAATTGCTGTATTAATTACAGCAATTGTGTAATTAATTATACACAATAATTGTGTATAATTAATACACAAAGCAAAACTCCATGATGCTGCTCGCTTTAATTCAGACAGTCACTGTGCAATGCTCCAGCAGACAGGGAACAAAGAATGGATCACTTGCTTGACTCTTCAGACGTAGATCAACGGGGCCCAGCAAGGAGCTCACACAGCAGAAGCCAGACATCCTTCCTGCTAGCCCACAGCTCTGTCCAGTCCACAACAAACTTATATGAGAACCTACTGTGTGCACGCTTCTGTGCTAGGCCCCATGGAGGGTACAGAGTCAAGGAGACAGGAATCCAGTCCTCTACAGTCTAGGAGCTAGGACATATCGGTAGGTGACCATGGAAGCAGGGAGACCGCAGCCGCATGGCCAGGTAGCCCCTGGGCTCAGAAAGTCCTGGAGAGGCTACTTCAGATCCAAGCCCCACACTGAGCATTGGGTTGCTCTGTGCTTCACCCAGCTCTACTTCTCCAGCCCTTCCTTCCTTTCCTATCCTCAACATGGCAAAGAATACGCCACATCCTTTGTTTATCAAAACCTCAGCAGGCAGTTGATACCAGTGGTAAAAGCCCTCTTACTTCTATAGCCCATCCTCCCTGCTCCTCCACCTAACATTGCCCTAAGGCAGGTTCTTAAAGTCCTCTTTCTCGAAGCCAGATCACAGACCCGCTGTGTTCTGCTGAGTTGTTCACATTCCTGGCTTGGATCACAACCCCTGCAGTGAGAGCCTAGGGGTGCCCAGAGGCCCTGGAGCCTTGGCTTTGTGTGTCCAGGGTGCTCTCCTGTCACCTTCTTCTGGGAACACTATATCTGTCCTCTTGGAAAGCTCCACCCATCTGTGTGGTCTAGTGGGCCTGTCAATCTCAGGGTCCCTCCTGTATCAGCTAGGAAAGCATTCACCTGTAAGTAATGGAAAACCCAACAAAGGGTAGCTTAAAGGACTAGAAATCAGGATTTTTTCTTTACCGTAATCAGAGCTCTGGAGCAGGTGGTCTGGGACTGGTGCACTGACAGCGAGGCTCCTCCTCCTTCCCGCTCTGCCATCCTTTCCATGTTGGCTTGTCACCTCAGGTGCCAGATGGCAGCTACACCTCCACGGCTCACATCCACGTTACTAGCAGCAAGAAGTAAGGGAGAAGGCCAAAAATGTTCTCTCCTGACAAGCCTTTTCCTAGGCCTCCCTAGGACTTTGTGTTGGCATCTCTCTGACCAGAAGGATGTCACATGGTTGTTGCCACCTATGAGGAAGGCAGGGGATGGAGCGTTTTGCTTTCAATCCTCCATATAAGAGGATAGCAAGGCAGAGGGGATGGGGTGGCTGTGGAATGAGACTATCTACAGCCCCTGCCGACTCTCCCCACTGAGGCCGGATTAATAATCTGCAAAGACACAGCCATCGGTACAACAGAGGGCACATGCCCCAGGCCCGGAGAGAAGCTTCCTGGCTTTCCATGGATTAGAGATGGTGGAGTAGCCCTTTCTTGTCTTGGTTTATAAATTAGGCCTGGGTGCATCAGTCAGGGTCAGGTTAATGCAGGTGAATCCAGTCTAGCTTGTTTAAGCAGAAAAAGATTTATCACCAGTGATAAACTCTGACCTGGCCACCCGCCTTGCACTGATGACCCAGCTGGGGGACGTAATTCCAACTCGGGTATGTCACAGGGCACTGGATGCCACTGTCCCCAGGCAGGGTCTTATGTGGTCAGGAGCGACACCTGGACACCACAGTCCTGACCCAGGTACCGTGTGCACACAGCAACCCGCCTCCAGCCAGCTAACTGCTTACGCAGCCGAAATGCCGGTAGCCAGTCAGCATCGCTCAGAGATTGTGCTTTCCTGCTATGGGACAGAAAATTTGGGCACTTCTGGTTTTAAAAGACCTATCCCATTTCTCCTCCCCAAACCTCATCCTGAATAGCCTTCCAAGGCCCTGTCCTGAATCAAGTTTCCTGTTTGGCAATAAACTCTTTCACTCAGTGCTCAATGTCCTCTAATGGGCTTTATTTTCTTTCGAACCTGAACTATTAAATGCCCCTCCCACCATCACTGGGAAGGCTGGAGAGACTCTAGGTTGAGCTCTGGGAGTAACTATCAGGAGAGATGCACTCACAGAACCAGGTCACTAAGGGGACTGCTGTTTCTCCTCTGATCAGGAGGCAGCCCTTTTCAGATGCCACCATGATAAAGAAGCCAGTCCAGAAAAAACAGGCACCCCCACTTGCTAGCAAAAAACAGCCGAAGCATGGGTTCCTCCTCTAATCTGCCTTTCAAATCTTGCTCAAGTGCATCTAATTTGCAGAATCTAGATCTCCTCCAGTTTAGTAGTTACAAGAGAGCCTGGGAAATGTAGTTTTCAGTCTTCTAGCCTCTGCAGTACAGGACAGCCCTTTAGAAGGAGGGTGGAGGAGATGCTGAGTGCCATCTGCCACCTTCTCCCTGCTGGGGCTGTCAGTCAGCTGTTGTCCCCATCACCGGGAGCATCTTTCCCACTGTGCCAAGGGAGGCAGAGGCAGGCCCCTGGCTGGGCACCTGCAGCTCTTCCAAGTCTGGGAGCTTCCTCCACTTTCTTCCCACCAGTGCAAACCAGTAACTCCACCCTTTGGTTGAGTTAGGTTTACTTGCAACTGAAAAAATTTGAACCAACACTGTCCCTTTTTCCAAAATCATCTCCTTTCTCAATCCTTCAGGGCTGACATGCCTTTCACAGTGACAGCAACTTTCACAGAAAAGTTCAGTCTTGGTTCAACAGCGGCTAACACCTGTAATCCTAGCACTCTGGGAGGCCACGGCGGGAGGATCGCTCAAGGTCAGGAGTTTGAGACCAGCCTGAGCAAGAGCGAGACCTCGTAGCTACTAAAAAAATAGAAAGAAATTAATTGGCCAACTAAAAATATATAGAAAAAATTAGCCAGGCATGGTGGCACATGCCTGTAGTCCCAGCTACTCTGGAGGCTGAGGCAGAAGGATTGCCTGAGCCCAGGAGTTTGAGGTTGCTGTGAGCTAGGCTGATGCCATGGCACTCTAGCCCAGGCTCTGTCTCAAAAAAAGAAAAGAAAAGAGAAGTTCAGTCTTGGAATACAGACACCTCCAGAAGAGAAGGTACAATGACATATTCGCATTAAAGTGTAAATAACTCATAGTATAGCTTCTCCTGAGACCAGGTTCTGATGGAGCAGAGGGAGGGAAAAACCTTGGCTCCTTGCAGATGGAGATGGAACCCCACCAACACCTTTCCCTTAAAAAGCAAATTTTCGGCCATCCTCCATTAAGTTTCTAACAAATGCTACGTCTCCAGTGTTGACTTAATGTTTGCATGACTTAATGACAGAGTCTCTGCCAGCCCAACTTCTAATACTATTAACCAAGCACCCCAAGATTCCCAAGAGTCTCTCAATCTGTCTCCTTCTTCTGTGTTCCAATTGCCCTTGATTCTCTTCTAGCACCCAGAGCGTGGGACAAGAGGGCAGGAGGGAGATTTCTACTGGCTAGAAAGCCAGAGAGAGCCTCTGTCCCAGGAACATGTCTGGCCCTCCCCAGCCCACTATCCTCTCCCCATCCTCCCTAATAAGGGATTTTCCTTTTCATTGGTTAAAAATCAAAATAATAAAAATAGAAAAAGTTCTTATTTTGACTTTTTTTAGTCCTGAACAACAAGTTAATGGGAGTGATGCAAAAGCACTAGGGGTGGAATCAAACTTTCTGCCCCCAGAAGTCCAGGGTCCAGCCTTCTCCCGGACGCTGTGCTCCTCTGTGATGCCTTTCCCTGAAGGCAGTCAGCCCCCCACTACCTTGCTCCTCCTGCAGCCCGACAGGCGGAGAGCTGCCCTGCTCCTCTCTGTACCACGCCTGCAGGGCTCACGCTGGCTGCTTCCTGACTGATGGGACTTACGTGCTTCACTCCTGCTGGAGAAACTCCAGAAGAATTTGCCACCTGCTCCCATTGCCCCCTTAAGCAGCTGGCCACAGAAGGAGGGAGCCGACCACCACTGGCATTTCATTCCCTGTTCTAGTTTACCCACTGCACACCAGGGAGGCTTTTTATGTGGGAAACACCTGGACTAGAAGCAGATCTGCTGGGACCACTGGCAGAGAGCCTTGACTTTTTCTACCATACCAAGCCATAGCCGAGGAAAAAGTTGCCTTGACCCCAAACCCAAAGAGGTTGCCACATTCCTGCTGTTTATGGGCACCTTCTCTTCTAACATTTCCTCTCCACTACTCATTTCAGTGATCCAAGCTCACCTGGAGGGTCCCACAGAAAGTTGCCTGGAGAGTCACCAGAGCCACAGTATATTTGTATGAAGAAGAAATAAACCTCTATGTTTTTAAGCCACTGAGATTTGGGGATTGTTTGTTACTGCAGCTTAACCTTGCCTCTCCTGACTGATACACACATTTTCCTTTGATGCTCTGTAGTTGTTCTCATCCTGGTTCCTAACTGTGTATTATTTCCCCTGGGAGCTCAGAATCTCTGCAGGAACAAGAGCCAAGTCTTCACTTTACCATTGACTTGGGCAAGTCATAGCCTTGTTGAGGATTGCTTTTCTCACCTGTAATGTGGAGTTTAAAATGTTAGTACATATTTCATCAAGACTTATGAGGATAAAAAGAGATAAATCATGAAAGTAGCACAATTTTTAAGAATTAAATCTCTTTACTTCCCACATCTCCATCTTTAACCCCCACCTCATCTTTTTCAGTGCCTGTGTCAGGAAGGCCACAACCAGTGCTTACTCATGGCCAGCTGAGGACAAAGTGACCAGCACATTACCTGACTCAAAGGCTTATACCCAGGAGGCAATAAAGGGCAATCCCCAGTCAAATCATTGGCTGCCTGTGTGGTGAGATTTCAGGGCATCTCTCCCCCATTTCATATCTCCCTTTCTTCACTTACAAAACAAAACAACATGACACTCCCACACCAACTTCTTGGTGCTGAAAATTGGTAAGACAGCCTGCTGTGGGACCTTGGAAACAAACATGAGGTTCAGGTCCAGGCACCATTTTGGGGTGGGGGGGCGTCCCCAAGACCACCCTGAGATTCAATGACTCACTAGAAGGACTCACAGAACTCAGAAAAGCTGTACCCATGGCGATGGCTCATTACAGTGAAAGGCTAAAGACTAAAGTCAGCAAAGGAAAAGGGCAGAGAGCAGAATCCAGGGGAAACCAGGTAGAAGCTTCTAGTCATCTTCTCCTAGGGCTTAATTCTCCCAGCAATGATGTGACAACGCACAGAGTCCATGTTCTCTTCGACTTATGATGGGGTCATGTCCTGATAAACCCATCGTAAAGTTGAAAATTGCAAGTTGAACGATCTGCATTGCCAGCAGGGGAAGCTTCCTGGAGCACGTATGTAACTGACTTCAGCTTCTCATCCTTCAGTCCCTCCAGAGGTCAAACTGATATAGTGTGCCAGGACCTCAAGGGAACATAGGCAGGTGTTTACCTTAAATCACATTGATAGCATACACTATCGAGCATGGCTCAAGTTCTCAGTTGTCCAGAGATAGTCCTATCAGGCAGAGTATTCCAAGCACTCGGAGGTATTTCCCAGAAGCAGGTCAGGGGCCAGTCCCTTCTTCCGAACTTGCAGGGTGTGAGCACGCCAAGTCTGCTGAGCTAGTTCTTACTGCACACACTTGCACCTGGGCCTGGTTCTTCACTGGTAGGCAGCCTCTGCCACCCAGGTCATGCCAACAGAGGCCAGTCACCAAACAAGAGCAGTGGAAGCCACAGCCGATTTGGGTTCCGTGCCCCTCACAGGAGAGTGAGCACCAAAGATTCCAGACCAAAAGACCCAGCCACCTTCCTCACACAGGGGCCCAAGCAGCCAATGTGTTCTCCTTGGTGACTTCATTGTACCCATGGGAGCCTCACGGTGGCCACCCCTTCTCCTTCCTGAGTCTCTGTGTCTAGCGGGAGAGGCCTTGATGTGCCACTCTCACCACCGCCACATAGCCTGTTGTCAGCTCTGTCTCCGCAACATTACTGCCCCTACTAGCATCCTGGAAGGGGCCTGTCTCCTTTCCTGAAGCTCTCTCAGTCAAGGACCCAGGGACCAGCTAGGTCCGATGGTACACACATGGCTCTATCTTGTGTCATACCCAGAAGTGTCTCTCCCCACAGAATTCCAGGTCTGACGCAAGTGCCTCAAGTCTTCGCAACCTCACGGGAAGTTTCTTCTCCACCTTGTCAACCCCTGGTGGATGCAAAAGGGCAACCTCTGTCCCCCACCTTGGGGATGTGTTCCAGGATCCAAGCGCTCACTCCAAAGCCCACAAGGAACCCCTGAGGGTCCTTGGACAAACACAGGCCAGCGCTATCTGGGCCTGCCAGAGCCTGTAAGTGAATGATCTCTCCCAGGAATGCAAGTAAAACAGGGTTATACTAATCCATCCCCAAAAGACAACATATGTGAAAAAAATAATGTCAACTACTGAAGGCTGTACAAATAGAAATGAAGAGGACTATTGGGTTTTTGTGCTGGCCGACATTTTTTCTCCATAGTATGACTTGAAGTATAAGTAAGTGGGAAGGAAGGAGACACTGTGGTTTGCACTGACACTACAGTGCAGATGACTGATGACAGAACCCTGCAGAGGGCTGTTGATGACCAGGCTAACGGCAGAACTAGCAGGCCTCACTGGCACCTCGAAAGCTGGGCAGCAGGACACAAAGGCTAAGCACCGTAGTGGTTTGTCAGAAGCCCGGCCCCCAAGAGGACAGAGCAGTTATGGTGACTTCTTCTATGAGGGTGGGGCCTGCCAATGGGTGCCTCACCCCACAAGTCTCCTAGACAAGGCTTCTGGTGTCATCTGTAGCCCGTGGGGAGGCAAGGGAGGGGAGAACGGCCACAGTAGACAGGTCCAGCTGGCTTGGGCCTAGGCCCCACCTGTCCTTTTTTTCTTTTTTCTTTTGCGACAGAGTCTCACTCTGTTGCCCAGGCTAGAGTGCCATGGTGTCAGCCGAGTTCACAGCAACCTTGAACTCCTGGGCTCAAGCAATCCTTCTGCCTCAGCCTCCAGAGTAGCTGGGACTACAGGCATGTGCCACCATGCCTAATTTTTTCTATGTATTTTTAGTTGTCCAGCTAATTTCTTTCTATTTTTAGTAGAGATGGGGTCTCGCTGTGCTCAGTCTGGTCTTGAACTCCTGACCTTGAGCGATCCACCCGCCTCGGCCTCTCAGAGTGCTAGGATTACAGGCGTGAGCAACCGTGCCCAGCCGACCCCACCTGTCCTTTACACAGCATTTTAGGACAGCTCTGCTGAAGGTTTGGCTGCAACTCCTCTCCCACCAGGAGAGTAAGGGGCTTCTGAGCCTGACACCAGAGTCACTCAGGCCTTGGGCATCCAGCCCCTCCCTCAGCACCCGTGCAGATGCACAGCCATGCCACCCAGCCCCACTTTGATTCAGCCTCCACATGCTCTCTGATTCAGTCTTCTGGGAAACAACATGGTAAAGATCCATGTTTTGGTGTTTACTTGGTGCTGGGTTGACTTTCAGAGTGTGGTGAGTTTTTCCATTCAGAATGACTTTAGATGAGGGTCCCATTAAGCAAATTTCTTAACCTCTCTGAGAATCAGTTTCAATATCTTGAAACAGAAAACAAACAACCTATCTTATTGCATTGGTGTGAGGATTAACTGAAATGGCTATAAAGTGCCAGACACAGTAGCTAGCAAAGACATTCAATGAGTATCAGTTCCCCTTCCTTCCTCCACTCGTCAATCCACAGGTCCTACTTTTCTTGTGCAAACCTGACTACCAAGTGCCATCCATCAATCCATCCCTCCATCCATTTATCCATCTACTTGTCCATCCATCCACTCATCTATCCATCCATTATCTCTTCAACCATCCATCCATCATCCATCCATCCATCAACTCATTCATCTATACCTCCACTCATCCATCCCTCTATCCATTTGTCCATCAGTCCCCCCATTCATCCCTTCATCCATCCATTCACTTGTCCGTCCATCCATCCATCCATATATTTATATCATCTATTGACTACCTACTATGCACAAACTGCTGCAAGTTGTCCACAGTAGTAGGTATGGGAACATATAATCTAGAAGCAAAAATTATATATCAAAACCATGATATAAATAACTTGGCAAGAAGTGAAAAGTGTCATAAGAGAGGTACAGAGGAAGTGCTGAGAAATTAAACACTCCCAGGCCCCTCTTCAAGCTTCAGTTGAAGGCAATTCCCAGGATTACATTTATTTGATAAAACATTTCTCATTCCCCAGTGAAGATCACCAGGACATTTTGTTCCTTTTGCACAAGGAAGATGCCTCAAATTCTAATTAGCCTCACCTGGGCAATGACTTTCTTGCCTTTCATTTTACTGTATTAGCTCTAAGCTGCTCCTCTGAGGACAATCTACAGAGCCCAGGTTTCTTCCAAGATTTTAATTGGACCTTCCATGAGGGATTTTGAGGCCCACAAAATGAGCTAAATAAGGAGATGATGGATACATTAGAGATGAACTCCTTGGGCCAGACACTCCCTACACAGCAGCGTGCAGGCGAGTCAGCAGCCCACCTCCACCCCCTCCAAGGCCTCTCCCTTCTCCTGAGTCTTGCCACATTTCAAGTCAACCCCAGGAAGAATGGGGAGGTGGGGGGGTGAATATCTCCCAGTGAAAGTGCTTGGTAAGCAACATAGTTCACAGCTGATGAAAGAGAAAAATCTCTTACATTTTGTTGTCACGTGAGATACAAGGACCCAGCCACATGCTGAAAGAAAGACTCTCAGGACTCTCCACAGGCTCCCACTCTCCCCTGCAGGAAGAAGATGACTTGCAAGATTCCTGCAAAGATGTTGCTGAGACAAGACTGCCAGTTGAGTTGTTTGGTGTGGTAGGTGTGAGTTTGGGCAAGGCCCTGCAGCTCTCTGAATCTCTGCTAACTCCAGAGTGGGGAAATCACTGCCTTGCCTGCACAAAGGGCTCATTTTTAATGCTGGAGTGACAGTGACTGTGACAGTGCTGTCTCTGCAAACCACTCCCAGGAGTGAGAAGGCACAGCGGGAAGCCAGGAGGAGGCTTCCTTCCACTGGCTCAGTGAACTTGGGCAGATAACTTTCCTTTTGTGAGCTTCCATGCCCTTGTCTGAGAGCATTACAGGTTGTGTGCAGGTGAAATGAGGTTATCCATGCAGAGTGCAGCACAAACTAAGTGCTCAGTAGATTTTAGCTCCCTGCCCTGAGACGTTTGCTGTCCACACTCAGCAGAGTTCCCCATGCCACGTGCAGGAGGCACAGCGTCTGCCTGGACCCCCAAGCTAGCAGCAACAGAATATTGTTAGGTGCCCACCTTCTCGATGCCTTGGGCTGATTCCCATTGAGAAAACAATCCAGGCTCAGCAGCTTCTGGCTCCTAGAAAATTATTTTTCAAAACTCTTCCTCATTTCAATACACCACCAGCTACAAATTCATGCTCCAATTCGGCATTCCCTTACGAGACTTTAAAATTATTTCCCCAACTCTGGCCTTTGGCAAGCTAATGCCTTAGCACAAAGAGATCATCCTCTTCCCAGGGCCATTGCTAGCTCCTGCAGTGCCTTTTTGTGAAGCAGAACGAGGCGCCCCTCTGAGCAGACAGACCATGTGCACCCGAGCATGCAGTGAAGTGGAGGCTGGCGTGTAGCCTCACTTGGCCACACGCTGGCCGCCCCCGTGCGAGGCACAGGACACACTGCGTCCCTGCTCACCACTGTGACCATCCTCATCATGGCAGCAGCTGCCGTTCGTTGATGGAGGGCTTGCTAGGAGCTGGACCCTGCACTCAGCTTTCCTCGTGCCTTCTCTCCTGGAATCCTCGCAAGTCTCCTGTAAGGAAGTGTGCAGACGTGAGCTGTTTCTCTGAGTCACCCCTTCACTTCTTTGGATGGGGGACTGTTAAAGGCGGTAAGCAGACTACACAAGGAGTGCCCTGGCAGTAGGTACAGCGACTGCAGTACCACAAGAGGGTCTTGCAAGGGGGAAGAGATATCGGACTCGACTCTAATTACAGCGTGGCAAGTAGGGATTTATAGCCAAGGAACAGGATACAGGTCAGTGAATGGAAAATCACTAAGAGGAAACATCAGGGGCAAGGGGAATTCCTGCTAGATGGAGGCAACGGATTTCTAGTTAAGGCAGGCTGGGGGATGCCGAGAGTAGTCAGATGCCAAGGATAGGGACCATTGCTAAACTAACTGGGCAGAATTCTTGCTCAAGTCTACAAGGACAAAGAGGGAAGCCCAAGGTCGGGCCTGGTCAGAAAGGACTCAGAGGAGCCTCACTAAAATTTTGGTCAAAGGAGAAAATGTTTGCCAATATCCCACACTTCCTCTGGGGAGCAGAGCTGGAGATCAATTCCAATCACCATGGCCAATGATTTAATCAGTTGGGCCTACTTAATGGAACCTCCAAAAAGATCCCTAAAGGATGGGGTTCAGGGAGCTTACAGGTTGGTGAGCACACCAAGGTGCTGGGAGGATGACACACTCCAAGACGGCACCAGCCCACCCCATGCCCTGTGCATCTCTCCCATTTGGCTGTTGCTGAGTTTTTAGCCTTTATAAAATAATAAACTGGTAATGGCAAATAAAGCATTTTCCTGAGCTCCATGGGTTGTTCTAGGGAATTATCAAACCTGAGGAGGGCTCGTGAGAATCCCAAATCTGCAGTCAGCCAGGCAGAAATGTGGGTAGCTTAGACACCCCATTTGCAGCTGACGTCTGCAGTGGGGGATGTCTTGTGGGACTCAGTCCTCAACATATGGGATTTGGGCTAACTCTGGAGAGTTAAGTGTCAGAAGTGGATTGAATTGTTGGACACCCAGTTGGTGTCAGAGGGTAAGAGAACAGCTTAAGTCAAAAGGTAATTGGAAGACTTGGTGAAACCCAGAGGTGAAGCTGGCCTCAGAAAGTCCAGGGACTCCAACAGTGTGGTCAGCTTACTTTTGCTGGATCTTGCACCTTTCCCCCACCAACAGCCACCTACACAGAATGCTCTCCTCTCTCTGTATGTTGACCTAACTCTTTCCTGCTGCTGACAGGCCCCCTAGGATGGGTGGTGGGACGTGGGCAGATAAACAGAGGTGGGGTATGCCCACAAACAGTTCCAGCAACATCCAAGTTTAACAATCGGGGAGGGAGGAGAGCTTCTCGTTCCCAGAATCTAAACATAAACTCTGACGGTGCAGTTCGGTCACTGGCCTATCTCTGTGGCCAGGACAATGGCCCCTTCAGAACTGCACAGAGGGGCCCTAACAGGAAAGGAGGGAGGGGGTGGTGAACAAACAAGAGGAGACGTTGTCTCACTGTCAAAGCGGATTAGAGTTTGTGGAAGGTTTAGTAGTGGTCACTGGTCCAGCCTGCTCCAGACACCTCTGTTCTTGCAGTGCCACTTCATACCACCTGTGTGGCCTTGGGTCCTGGGCTTCCTCACATCTAAATCAAGGGTTTGAACTTGAGATGGTTGTTTGAAGCCCATCACAGCTCTGATCATCCAAGGACTGCCGCCACCACATGAAATGAAGCCCTCCTGGGGAAGGGGACCCTGCACAGCTTGAGCCTCAGCTGTGCAGGAGCTGGTGCTAGGGTGGCTGAAGCTGGGGCCAAAGGCAGGCGGAGAAAGGGCTGAAGCCAGGAGAAGAGGGGATAAGGCCAAGCAGAGCCAAAGATCAGGAAGCACCTGGGCAGAGGTATAATTGGAAGATCAAATTGCATGTGGGTGAGTAGTAGGCCAGGAAGAACTGATGTCAGCATATTTAAAGTGGTGAGGGTGCTATCGGTGAACTCATCCCTCAGGCTGCTTAGACCACTGGGGGAGAATATGGGGCCAGGGAAGGGAGAGGGCCAGGGAGGGTAAAAGCTACATGTAGAGTGGAAGCAACTCAGCTTCAGGCCAAGGGGCTTGGGACTTGGGCCTTTTCTTACT
Organism: Mirza zaza; assembly: GCA_008750895.1. Classification (NCBI taxonomy): domain Eukaryota; kingdom Metazoa; phylum Chordata; class Mammalia; order Primates; family Cheirogaleidae; genus Mirza; species Mirza zaza. The sequence continues at coordinate 59,113 of VSMD01027806.1, read as the reverse complement.
TAGCTATTGGGTTTCCAGGGCCCAGGTGGGATGTATAATCTCTTATACATGTCTTAATACATGTCTCTTAATACAATCTCTTAATACATGTCTTAAAGCCAAAGAATGGCCAAGTCGCCAGGACTCCCAGGGAATGGTGCCCTCTCTGGACTGTCACCCAGGCAGGAGTCACCATGGGACTATCTCCAGGAGAGACTGTGATGCCCCTACAGGCTTACCAAGTATCCCAAACCATGCAGATGGAATTGCTCACTAACCCCCGAGAGACACAAAGGAAAGGCTGCCTTTGAAACCCGTGAGAAGCCAGTTGAGGACAAATAGGAGTCTCCTTCATACAGGTGGACTAAGAGACAGACATAGCTTGGTTCCAAGCAGGACTGAGAGAGAATGTCATTAAGAGTCATAAATGTCTACTGAGAAAGGCCAGGAGAAAACAGTAATGGCCCGAAAAGCCCCATGAGATGACCCCAGGGCCTCTGTCAGCAAGATTCTAGGAGGGAAGAAACGTGGCCAGTGAATACCTGTGTAAGTCCTCAACTGGCCATTCTTTCCCTGGACTTGCTCTCAGTGAGGTGTCCTTGAGGCACAATTTCTTCTGGAAGGGAGTAAAGTACTGACAGCGCTACCCTTTGGAAATACGACACAACTCCTAGAAAAAGGAAACTGTTCTTCCCTCTGGCTCATTTAAGTTCCGGCTTGTCAGTTCTCACACCAAGGGAAAAACTGGTGGGAGAGTGGGCGAGAGAAAAGGATTCTCTTAACAGGTATTAGGTAGTCCAAGTCTCAATAAGCAACGTACCAACTCAGTAATTATGACTTAGATCAGTGCTCAAAAAATCAGTTCAGGTTCGTTATTTCCAGCTAAGTTAATCAACCCCAAGAAGAGGGGAGGAGAGAAACAATTTCCAAACACATAAAAATTTATTATCCATTTCTATTTTACTTAATGACCCTGTGCGATGAGACTCTGCCTGGAAGTCAGTGTTTGACTGAGAAGCACAGGGAAGTGCCTGAGGGTCGGAGGCTGGACCAGTCCGTTCTGTGCAAGGACTTTAGTTCCAGCCTTGCCAAGGACGCTGGAGTGTTACACTACCCTTCATCACAGCCCAGAGGGAAAAGTATGCACATTCAGGCACACCAGAGTCCCTGCTCAAAGTGTAAATACTCCGTGGCCCCCAAGGAGCCCACACCCTGTGCACAAGGGTTTCCCGAGAGCCTACTCCATGCCTAGCACTGTGCTTATACCTTCAAACAAGACACTCAAGGTACTGAGTTTTGAGTTTAGCTGGATTCAGTACAAACATCAGTTACAAGATAGAGTGGGTCCAAAGAAGTTATTATGAGAGAAAAAGAAAGAAGACCAGAGACCAGAAATCAGAGACCGGCCAAATGATGCTTTGAGAGGAAATAAATACTAAAAAACTAGGTGAGGCTGTGAAGATGGTGGGCCAAAGAGGAAACGTCATCATCTCAAAGCATTTACTAAGCACCAAAATGGAAATCCCTTGCCATTTGTAAAATGTGCTTTTCTTTTTTTTTGAGACAGAGTCTCACTTTGTTGCCCAGGCTAGAGTGCCATGGCGTTAGCCTAGCTCACAGCAACCTCAAACTCCTGGGCTCAAGCAATCCTTCTGCCTCAGCCTCCCGAGTAGCTGGGACTACAGGCATATGCCACCATGCCCGGCTAATTTTTTCTATATATATTAGTTGGCCAATTAATTTCTTTCTATTTAGAGTAGAGACGGGGCCTCGCTCTTGCTCAGACTGGTTTCGAACTCCTGACCTTGAGCAATCCGCCCGCCTTGGCCTCCCAGAGTGCTAGATTACAGGCATGAGCCACCGTGCACGGCCTATAAAATGTGCTTTTCAAAATGAGATTTTTGGGGGAATTTTTTTTTTTTTTTGCGACAGGGTCTCGCTTTGTCAACCTGGGGAGAGAGCAGTGGCATCATCATAGGTCACTGAGTCACTGCAACCTCAAACTCCCAGGCTCAACCAATTCTCCTACGTCAGCCTCCCAAGTAGGTGGGACTACAAGTGCATGCCACCATGCCTAGCTAATTTTTTCTATTTTTGGTAAAGATGGGTTCTCACTCTTACCCAGGCTGATCTAGAACTCCTGAGCTCAAGCAATCCTCCCGCATTGGCCTCTCAGAGTGCTCAGATTACAGGCATGAGCCACCATGCCTAGCCTCAAAATGAGTTTCATAAGCAAAGACTCCATTTCCCAGGTTCTGACAGTGCAAATATGTGACTCAGTTCTCCCAAGAAAGATGCAAGTGGAAGTACTGTGTACAACTTCTGTGTTTCTTTAAAGGTAGGAAGAGAATTCTTACACTCTCCTCCTTCCTGCTGCCTACAATATGGATGGATTTGTTGCTGTCTGAGCAGACTTAGGCCATGAGGTGCCTTGAGAGGAAAAGCCGTGCAGTGGAGGAACAAGCTCAAAGGATCCAGGGTCCCTGGTGCTCATGGTGCCACCTTATCAACCCTAGACTGCCCACCTGCTCCTCCTGCCCTCTGATTTCTTTTTCGTGAAAGAAAAATAACTTTTATCCTAATCTATTTATATCTGATGATCTTAGGCAAATCACTTAGCTTCTCTATGCCCCAGTTTCTTCATTTGTAAAATGAGATAATAGTATCTATTTTATAGATTGTTGAGAATTGGCTATTATTACCTCTTATTTAAGCTACTATTTTTTAACAGCTTTATTGAGATATAATTTACATGCTATAATGGCTTGCCCATTTAAAGTGTACAATTCAGTGGTTTTTAGTATATTCATAGTTTTGCAATTATCGCCATAATCTAATTTTAGATTTTATCATCTAAATTTTTTATCATCCCCACAAAGAAACCTTGTACCCATTAACAGTCACTATTTCCACATTCCTCCTCCCCAGACTTGGTATTATTTTTTTAAAACAGTAAATTCTCTTTAGTTGCAATTTCTTTTTTAATAATTTAAAGAGGTTTATTCTGAGCCAAATTTGAGGACCATGACCCGCAGCCACACCCAAGAAGCCTTGAGCAGATGGACTCCTTTAGTCCCAATTTTAAGGGTGCTTGAAGATACTTTGTGTTAATAGATATTAATAATTCCTTGATTTAAAATGAACAGATTTTTTTCTATCGGTTTTGATTCTCCCCAAGAGAAGGAACTTACATTATAATGCAATTTATTTGGGGTAAGCGTATGACATTGTGTGTGTTTGATTTTTCTTAAGGCGTCAATGTGCAAAGTGAATATCATCACTACATAAGTATACTTTTAGACAGTTTTCTTTTTCAGTGTTCATTTTCAATATCATGTTGATTTTTATAAAAGCAAGAAACATTATCATGAGGCTTACAATGAAAATCGGGAGCTCCCTTCTCAATTCCTGGCTTGCTATCCCAGAGGTATCCACTTTCAGCTCTTTTAGCAGACTCCTCTAACACTTACCTCTGTATTTTTAAATAACATGCTCATACCACTATTTATTTTCCAATTTTAGACGTTATTTTACAGAAAGAGTAGATTTACTCTTATACTCTTCCCCCTTCCCAATATAGTTATCATTTTTCTTAAATCATTGGTATTTAAATTATTATGATTAAATGAATAAAATTCACAATTGAGGTGGGCAGTATACTATCATGACACTCTTAAAAAAAACAAAGTTTGATATTCCTAGAGTTAACGATCCCTTTCTTCCCTATTGCTTTGTGGGTTTTTGTAGTTATTGTTAATTCAGCCCCACTCCTCCCAGTCACTCAAACCCAGCAGAACCACTCACTCCATTTCTTCCTTTCTACCTTCCTCCCGCTGGCTGATCTCTGGATTCACTTCGAGCTACTATTATTCAATCTTGAAAGTTACTTGAGTCATGCCAATTCTGAAGGATACAGACTATTGTGTTTTCTCACTCCCATAAAGATGGGTTCTCCCCAAAACCTAGACTTATGCTTGTTGTGCTGAAAAAGGATTGGAAGCTTGCTTCGATCCAATCACTTCCCCTTTTCTTTCTCAGGCAAGCAGGGATTGTTCCGTGGCTCCTCCCCTATTCCACCTGCTTGAAGTTCACTGGGTTTTTTTTCTCCATGTCTGATCCTAGTGAAGTGGTCACCAAAAGGGTTTTGGGGAAAAACATCATTGATGAATATTTCTAAGTCCCAACATATTTGGGCTGATAAGATCACAGCTAACAATAAAAATAAAGCAGCAAAGTGCTCTATTGCTGACTAGAGTATTAAGAGCTAGATTATTAACATGGCACTTAAAGAAGAAGCAAAGAAGGTGGACAGCACCTTGGGGTGCCTATGTGGATGCCGACATAGACTAACTGCAACAGGAGCTTGAGCCTTATTTTAGTATGTACGGAAAAATCATTTCATATTTTCATGGAGGAATATTAGAGCACCCCAAAGAGCACAAACTAGTGGTTCTTGGCCAAATTAAGACCTAAAGACACATTTGCTTGGCCAGTGATGTTTTTAAATTTTTGCTTTTTAGGTGGGGTGTTCACCTTAAGCCCACTATTCTCTGTATCCTGCATCTGCCTGGCCCTGAAGGTGTGACATTTGAGAACTCTAATAATTCAAATCCCATAAGTTACAGAAGAGGGGGAAAAAACTCAAAGAGGAATAGTGACCAGCTTAATGTCACACAGCTAGGTTGCAAAGCAAGGACTAGAACCCAACTCTTCCTAACATACCACATTGCCACTTACTTTAACTCAACAGCACATCCAGACCTGTAGGCCTTAGGCATCTGAAGTTTACTCCAGAAGCACATATTAAGAGCACAGTAATAAAGAGAATCTCCAGAGTTATTCCCTAGAAGCTGGATAAAGCATTCCTGGCTCACAACAGAACATACATATCATCCAAGTGATCAGAAGATCGGAGGGCACTAGATGTCATTCAGTGTCTTGCTCCAAACACTGACATTTTATTCTAACTCCCCATTTTCCATGCTTCTGGCTGATCACCTCTCTTCTCATTTAACACAATCTTTCACCCAAACAGGGCACAATGCAGTCACTTGGTTTGATGTCAGCATTTGGTGAACTTCTGAAAGGACGCAGCCTCCTGGCTGCTCACTTTCCTTAGTACGAACAAGCCCCAGGAGAACAAGCGTGGGTAGCAGCGAGCCAGGTGGGCAGCAGAGCCCAGGTGGATGCCTCTGGCTGTCTGGGGCAGGCAGGAGAGAAGCCTTCCACAGGAGTGCCAGCTGCCAGGACAGAGTCAGAAAGACTTCACATCTCTACCACACTCTATTTTACTTAACTCCTGTTACAGTGCCTACACCACTTGTTTTGACACTTAATAACTTAGTAATATTTAGAAAGATTAGATTACCATGTATACATCTCAGATTCCTAACTATATTTTAAGCTTCGAAACAGAAAAACAAGAAAGCATGGATTCTGGAGACAGAGTTAGGGTTCAAATCCCAGCTCTGCCACTTACCAGCCATGTGACCTGGCCAAGTTACTCAACTTCTTTCTGTACCTAGGTTTCCTCATCTGGAAAATGTAGATGATAAAAGTACCTGCCTTTTAGTATTGTTTAAGAGGAGTAGCCCAGCACAGTAACTTTGCACTTTACAGATACTCGCCAAATATTTAATGTTGCCAAATTGTTAATCCACATATAATGTTAAGGATTCAATGTGAAAAGTCATTTTTGTGATTGATTAGGCTGAGCCAGACAATGTTTAGCAATAAAACATATTAGAAATGACAATATTAAGTCTTAATCATTATATAAGAAAAAGCTGGAAAAAATACATCTTGCTAGTGGACAACGCATATTAAAATTGGAGCTCGGTGGCTGAACTGAAAAGTTGCATTGTATTAGATTTAATTATACTTAATTTGACTTTAAGCTATCTCCATCCAAGATTACTCATAAAATTTATCTGACTGCTAATTATAACTGTCAACAAAATTCCAGGACATAAACACAACCGTAATAGTGTGATTATCTGTTACTTGCTATGGTTTTGCTTACTGGTTGATTCTGAACACCAAGGAATGCACTGCATTGTTCTTTTGTTAGAACTAGTAAGAAACTGTCCTCTGACGGAATTTTTTCTTGCTTCTAAATTTAACCATTTCAGGGAGTTTCTAATTTCTCTTTCGCTCTTTAAGGTGAACCCAAGGCAACAACAGTGTGATCTTCTACTCACCAAATCCTGAAATAAGACCGGGGCAGTCCATGCAAGGCTGCCCAACACCCGCCACCTCCATATGGTTCACGCCACTGTTGAACTGCCTCCGTGGCTGGATGAGAGATGTGTGTGGGCACTTTGGTTTGGACAAACCACACACCAAAGCAAACATATGCAGACACACGTTGAATTTGCTCATGTTCTGCATGTTGTCTGACACCACGCAACACAGTTCTTCAGGGAGGTGGGGAAACTGCTGTGTCACATGAAAGGCAAAGGCTTCCCACTGCCCTCCTCAGAGAGAACAGGAGGCTCTGATTCCTACCAGAGAGACGTCCACAAGGGATTATTTCCTCTGCGACATCTTAGCACTGCACCAGAACGTTCACAGACATCTAAAAAGAGGTAAGCTCTGAAGCAAAACAATAGGAGAAAGCAGTGGCTCTATATATCAAGGAAAGTGAAGTGAAGCGGGTGTGGAGAGGGGACATCAGGCAGAAGACCAGTATTTTAAGTTGGGCTGCATTTCCAGTTTTAGTCTAAAAATATGTGTATCATTCTGGACATTTTCATCATCTTCCCCAGCGATACCCTAACTCCTTAACCCAAACACACCGGGTCCAGGAAGGTAATAACAGAGTCTTTTGTATATGAAATTTCTCTTTACTCATTTGTTCTTCCCCATAAGCTAATTAACATTGTTTAATTTATTTCAGATCAGGGAATGGTTTTTCCTGACTATTCTGCACAACATTTTAATCAACAGAATATAACTAACAAGCTTAAAGAGCCACTCAATACTGAATCAGCAGCTCATACCATATGCTGTGGGTAAAAACATACTTCCCCAAAAAAGCTAAATGCAGAAAGACCAAGGATAGAAGATGTATTTAATACTCAAGAAGTCTAACAGGATGTGCTTAGTATGTGGAACATTGAGATTTTAAAGGGAAAAAGTTATTCTTTAAATATATCTACCCTAGTCACCGGGCTAGCTCAGTTGACAGAGCATGACACAAAATCTTAAATGTATCTACCTTAAAACATTTTTCTTATACCTGTTTTGTTACAATGTTTAACCCCAAAACAGTATTTTAAGGAAAAAAAATCAAATTGATTGCAAAAACAATTGCATCTTGGCTTCTTAGTGCTAATTAAAAAAATAAAAAAACATGTATTTTTTTTCAGAAACATGGTTATGTGGTCAACAAATTTCATAGTAATAGTATGGTTGAGTTTTAAATCTTGGATAATATATATTCGGCTTTACTTTGGTATTACCCAAATGTATGTTTGAGTGGGGAAGAAAAACCAAACCACATTACAATTAAAATTTTGAGAAAAACCTTTGACAGGTCAGAAATTAGTTTATATCTTGTTTTACATCCACCATTTTAACAGGAAGGAGACTCTAATTGAAGGCCTGGTTGTTTCATTAGCATATTCATGTAATAAGCACAGCTTAAGTCTGAAACATCCTAAGTAGATCTATTATGTTTTTTCATTTTCAAAAACATCTTAGAACTAAACACCAAGTCTCTTTTAGAGAAATGAAAGCAGCTTGATTTATCAGAGCTTGGTAGATTACACGTTTTCTTGAAATCAAGTTTCCCCTCCCCGTCCCCCTATTTCTTGTAGCCCTAACAACTAAAACCAACTAAAAGCTGATTTCCATGTTAAACATGCTTTTGTGCAGCAATCTTAAAAAGACTCTTCTACAGCTAAGGGATGAAATATTTCACTGGAATTTAAAAATTGCTTTTTGATTTCTATAAAGGTTTTCCACTTATAAGTGATTAAATGATTCTGTAAACCAATAAAGATTGCCACATTTAAAATCTTTCTAAGTTTGCCTTCTTCCTAAGCTAAGCTTTTGGTATCTAGAAAAGAAAAACTGATGGAACTCACAGAACGTGGCTAATTGAGTATTTTAAAGGAATCATTGATCTTAAATTTCAATTTGTCCTCATACCAAATTTTAAGTGTATAAAACAAAATTGCAGTAACTATAAAGCAAACACCTGCAAAACCACTCAAGTCAAAAAACACAATGCTGTGCCCTTTCAAAGGCCCTTATTTGCCCCCTCCCCATCAGCACCCCATGTCCCTAGGCAAAGACAACCACTCTCCTGACTTACATAATCACTTTCTTGGTTTATTATTATCATTATTATTCAGCTGAAACAGAAGATATGATTTATTGTATACTTGTTACACTTGGCCACAATTGGGAACAGAACTAGTCCAAAATGTCAGGTCCAGGGCAAAGGACCAATAGGGACTGTTTTGGTATAAGCAAGACGGGTCTCTTAGAGGTGGTCTTGGCCATCTGATGGCAATGAAGTTCTAGATCCACAGAGTGGCAAGCTCTAGATAGTAGCATGCAGTCCAACAAGTTGTACCAGTATCCCCAGACTCTGGCATTCCATGTTTCTGCTTTTGTGGCCTTCACATGTGCACAAGGCAAGGTTTAATTGGACCTCTGCCTCATCTTTCTTCTTTTGCGTTTCAGCCTGCACATTTACTTCTTCTTCCACTTGACTCCCATGGTGCGGAGGTTTCTAGAAAGATGGTGCTAAGGCCGAGAACTTTCTCATTTTTTATAGTTGCCATCCCCATGACTGCATCCCCAAACTTTATAGGCTTTTTTTGCCTCTGAGACAGGGTCTCACTCTTGCCTGGGCTGGAGTACAGTAGCATCGTCATAGGTCACTGCAACCTCAAACTCCTGGGGCCCAAGGGATTCTGCCTCAATCTCCCAAAGTGCTGGGATTACAGGTGTGAGCCATTGCACCTGGCCAATATCATGTTCTTAAACTTCATATGAATGGGAAAATACTGTGTATTCTTTTTGTCTCAATTCTTTTACTTAGTGTTTCAAGATTCCATTTATGTTATTTTGTGTAGCTGGAGTTTATTTTCACTGCTGGGTTGTTCCAGTTTGGGGCTATTATGAACATTCTTTTTTTTCCATTTTCCTTCCTGCTGGCATCTTGATCTTGGACATTATGAACATTCTTGTATACATATCACAGCACAACGTGCACAAGCATCTCTAGAGTATGCACCTAGAGTAGGGCTGCTGGGTTGTATGCAATTTTCAACTTCACTAGATAATCTTACCACCAACAGTGTTGTTCCACATACTCACCAACAGTTGTCATTGCCACCCTTGAAATGCTTGTCAGTGTGGCAGGAAGCTAAGTAGCGGATAGCCTGGCATGGTTTTCATTTTTCTCCCTGGTGATTGAAGACCTTCATGTTCATGGACCACTTAGATTTCCTTATTGATTGACTGATATAGCACTGATGGTAAGATTTCCTTGAATGAAGGATCTGAACTTTATTTTTAAAACAGCTTTATTAATTCCCATACCATCTGATTTGTTCATGTGTATGATTCAATGATTTTTAGTAAATTCACAGGTGTGTACAACCACCACCAATTATAGAACTTCCATCTCACAAAGAAACACTGTACCCTTTAACTTTCACACCCCCAATCCCCTCAGCCCATACCCAATGGCCAATTAATTTCTTTCTATTTTTTTGTAGAGACAAGGTCTCACTCTTGCTCAAGCTGGTTTCGAACTCCTGACCTCGAGCAATCCGCCCGCTTCGGCCTCCCAGAGTGCTAGGATTACAGGTGTGAGCCACTGCACCCGGCCTTTTTTTTTTCTTTTTAAAGAAATGCAGTATTTCCATGTTGCTCAGGCTGGACTTGAACTTCTGGGCTCAAATGATCCTCCTGTCTCAGTCTCCCCAAGCAGCTGGTACTACAGGCATGCACCACCACACCCAGTTCTTTGATGTTGTATGTGATACCAGTATGTTCTTCCTTTATGGATCATGTCTTTTCACTTTGTAGTGGCTTTTAATGAAAAGAAGTTCTTAATTTCAATAGATATCTAAATATGTCAAACTTTATGAATGGTGTTTTTTGTGACTTAGGAAGTTTTTCCCAAAGCCAAGGACATAAAAATCTTTTCCTCTATTATCTTCTATAGGACTATAAAACACTAAAAGCCTGATAATTGTGCCTTATACATTTGGTCTAAAATTCACTGAAGTTGATTTTTATATAAGGTGTAGGAGCCTAATTCCATTTGTTCCTATATGAATACACCCACATCGAATTGCATTTATTGAAAAGCCTGTCCTTTTCTCCTCACATTGCACAGGATCAGCAACTAACTCTTAACCCCTCCATCTCTTTCTTGTAAGATAGTAGTAGACTAAATCAGGGTTTCCAATCTGAGATGTTTTGTTAAAATCCAGATGTCTAAGTCTCATGAGAGACTGGCAGAGGGGACACAGGCCCACACTAGGACTCTGGATTTACAAATTCCTTGGCATATGCAGCCAACCTGGCTCCTGTCAACAAATGGACATTCTGGGGATACTGGCAATGATCTCCAGTGACCCCTGGCTTTGTAAGATCCTTTATTTTTACAAGATCTCTAGGCTGTTTCTTCCATACCATTTAGGAACAAAGATGTACAGAAGTCACGCTGCAAAGAAATACGATGCATCTCAAATTCCACAAACTACATTTTATTTATAAAATTCAGCATACTGCTTATTATTGCCCAAGTCCATTTAAACTGTCCTCAGTTATAGCTGTCATTTTTCAAAATAAAGATCTTTGAAAAAGTATTCAGAGCAAAGTAGTACTAAATATTTTATTAAGTTGATATCCCATGGGCATTGACAGTTAACACTATGGAAAAGGGGTTACTATAAAACAATATAAAAGTATTACAGACAATAGCTTATCAATATTATCTTCATTCCATTGGTGGGATTTTCTCAAGTAGTAACCTTTATTCGTGAAATGATTTCATTTACAAAACTATTATTCTTTGCTATCACCTCAGCTTTCAGCTGTTTTAATTTTATAGTGATGTTTTCCTCCGACATTTCAGTAAAAGGCACTTGTTTCACCTTGGATAGAAACTCCTGAATAATTTTTTCGCCTTGCTGAAAAACACATGAATGTCCCATTAGTTATTAAAATGTCTTTTCTAAAAGTCACATTAATAGCAATGAATTGTTTCATTTCCATGTAAACACATCACCCAATATTTTAAAAATTTCATTTTTTATAAGTGTACACTGTCTAGAACAAACAACAAAACCCTTAGTTGACCATATTTCTTCACAGCAAGTCATAAAAGGACTTGAATAAATCTATTTTCAGTTGCTAATGACAAAGGAACTAAAATTTTAGTGGTTCCCAAATCCCTCCACTTTTACAGTTGACATATAAACTTAATCCTCCAAGAAAAAAAAAAATCAAGGTTTACAAAGAATACTACAAGGCATAAACGGTCACTGAAAATTTAACACACACACACACACACACAGAATGCTTCCTTTTTATTTTACTGTCCAATTATTGCTATTCCAAAGAGCACAGTCATTATTACTTGCTATGTGACCCGTGGGCACATTCCTTAACCTACATTCCTCATCCATAAAATGGGTATAATATCATCTCACAGGGCTCAAAATAAATTATAAGTAATATTATCAAACATATGATTTCTGTTCTAACTGGAAACCAGGGATTACGTAAAAGAGCCTGCCTAATCCCAGATCACTGAGCGCTATGATTTTGATAAATTAAAGAGCTAATATAGGCTGGCCCGATTATAGTGGGTTATCAGAACTTATTATTAACATTAGTGTCACTAAAATTGGTATACAACCCCCCACTGCTAAATTTGACTGCCTTTAGAAACAAAAGGGGGGGCGGCTAATACAAAAACCATTTCATATTTAAGATAGTAACCTTCCATACCTAAAATTATTAATAGATAGTAATGTATTTCTCCTCTTGTATCAGTACAACAGATAAAATTATAGACTTTAAACTCAAAACCCATACATATTATCTATTATTGTAGATAACTTTCTATTGTAGCAACTTTCTATCCTTCAAATAACAACAACAAAAAATTTACTGGTAAAAGCTAAAAACATGACAAATAAAACGTTGTCATAATGTGTATCATAGTAAATGTTGCCAGGACTAGGCAGTGAATTAAGATCCTTTATTTTCATTATTAAAGAGAACTAGTAAGCCTTTAATTCTTTAAAAAAAACACATTAGGCATCGGTTTGTGCCTTTCTGTGTAAACATTCAAATTTGACCCATTGATTGAGAAAGCCAAACATAAGATCCACTTCTCCCAAGAAAATTGAAATATCTTGTCCACAAACACCTTTTCTGAATAAACATAAGTCATATACCACTTTATTTTCTATGTCACATTCATTCTTATCTCCCCAACTACATTCTAACCAACGAGAGGACAAAAATTATGGTTTTTTTTATTTTTTTGAGACAGAGTCTCACTTTATTGCCCAGGCTAGAGTGAGTGCCATGGCGTCAGCCTAGCTCACAGCAACCTCAAACTCCTGGGATCAAGCAATCCTGCTGCCTCAGCCTCCCAAGTAGCTGGGACTACAGGCATGTGCCACCATGCCCAGCTAATTTTTTTTTTTTATATATATATTAGTTGGCCAATTAATTTCTTTCTATTTATAGTAGAGACAGGGTCTCACTCTTGCTCAGGCTGGTCTCGAACTCCTGAGCTCAAATGATCCGCCCACCTCGGCCTCCCAGAGAGCTAGGATTACAGGCTTGAGTCGCCGCGCCCGGCCAAAATTATGGTTTTTTGTTGTTTTTTTTTTTTTTTTGAGACAGAGTCTCACTTTGTTGTCCAGGCTAGAGTGAGTGCTGTGGTGTCAGCCTAGCTCACAGCAACCTCAAACTCCTGGGCTCAAGCAATCTTCCTGCATCAGCCTCCCGAGTAGCTGGGACTACAGGCATGCGCCACCATGCCCAGCTAATTTTTTCTATATATATGTTAGTCAGCCAATTAATTTTCTTTCTATTTATAGTACAGACGGGGTCTCGCTCTTGCTCAGGCTGATTTCGAACTCCTGACCTCAAGCAATCTGCCCACCTCGGCCTCCCCAGAGTGCTAGGATTACAGGTGTGAGCCATCGTGCCCGGCCGATTCATGTTTATTTCTTTGTCATTATCTTAACTAAGTAAACATGTAATTTAATAGGACTCGATATATTCGTGAAGTAACCAAAGACAGATGTCTACAACTCTTTTGAATGACTAATTTTAAACTTAGATTAGTATTCCTTTATTCTTGCTTTTTAAATCTGGTACTCAAAATGGTATCTTTTGACCATGCAGATGTATATAGTACAGAAATCAAAATGAAACATGTATTCTTTATCATGGAAAGAAATATAAGTAAAAGCCAATAATGAATGATCGAAAAGAGTACACAGTAGAATCACATTGGGAGGGGGAGACCCTCATCTTGATGACCTGGTTTACATAACAATAAATAACTACAAAAACAAACTGACAAACCTCTCTTTCCAGATAGCACTTCTTTGCTGCTGGTTCCATTTCATCATATCCTTGGGATTCTCCAATATTCTGAAACTCCTCAAGTTCCAGGGCTTTTTGTTTGGCACACTCTATTACATGTCTAGGGAAATTAGCAAGCTCTGCAACATGAATCCCAAAACTTTGATCACAGACACCTACAAGAAATTTGGGAAGAGTGTAGGAGACTTGGTGAGAGGAGACAGCAATTTATACAAATGGAATTTATCCTTCTCACCTTGTCATTAGGAAACTTAATTCTGGATTATTTCAAATACATTGGCCAAATGTTTCAAAATAACTTAGACAAAAGCATTTTAATCAAGCCTCCAATGAAAAGTGATTATATTTTATCCTTGACAAATGCAGTAAGAAAAATTAAAATAGCAAAGGAAAAGCTTGACACATAATCCTCAAAGGCCTAGACAAATATCTTTTTTTTTTTTTTTGAGACAGAGTCTCACTTTATTGCCCAGGCTAGAGTGAGTGCCGTGGCGTCAGCCTAGCTCACAGCAACCTCAAACTCCTGTGCTCAAGCAATCCTGCTGCCTCAGCCTCCCAAGTAGCTGGGACTACAGGCATGTGCCACCATGCCCGGCTAATTTTTTCTATATATATATATTAGTTGGCCAATTAATTTCTTTCTATTTATAGTAGAGATGGGGTCTCGCTCTTGCTCAGGCTGGTCTCGAACTCCTGATGATCCTCAAATGATCCTCCTCAAATGATCCGCCCACCTCGGCCTCCCAGAGAGCTAGGATTACAGGCTTGAGCCACCGCGCCCGGCCTGACAAATATCTTAATCGGAAGAAAAATTAACCCAATATCCAAGACTTTCTCATTTCATGAGGGAGAAACTAAAATACCAACAAAAAGAAATACATATAAAAGTACCACTAATTAAGAGTAGCATTTAATTCAAAACATACTGATTTATTATGAGTGAATGGTCTATCCTCTGGATCTGTCACTTTCTAGAGATGGCAAGCAACTCAGGAAAATCATCTAAATATATTTCAGAATTTACAATACTTTTCTTACAAAAATTACTTACCATTCTCACATAATCTCATTCTGATTCTGAACTACTGGATGCATATGACAGTGGAATTTTTGACCCAAATCACTAGTAAAATTTATAGACTAGGTAGCTTATCTTCAGCCGCATTTGCAGGAATAGTTAAATTGAGTTGAGACATTCTTTCCAAGCATTTAAATACAAGTGATGATTGCAAAATTATTACAGTTTGTTAATCTCACCAATTCAGTAATTTGATTCAGTGCCAGACCCACAAATGACAAACTTTTCTGAAAGGATGTAATACTAACAGATAAGTCATTCCCTATGCAATAACTACTAACAATTTTAGGGTTTCTGGAATCCCCAGCTTAAAATGAGCTTGTTTTTGCCTCAATTATACATCAACTGTAAAGAATTGTTTTTGCCAAGCTATAAATCCCAAGCATTTTGAAGCTGGATACTTTTACACAACTAAGAGAAACAAAAATAAAGTAGAAGCGAATGTTTTATCTACATCTACAGTGAAGGACGAATTTTTTCTATCTTCACACTTCATCTGGCCTTTAAAAAACTATTCCATACCCATTTCTATAGCACACAAAACACAAAGATTTAAAAGCAAAACCAAAACTTCATGCTCACTGCCAGATCCACCAAAAGTATCTGTATTCTACAACAATAATATTAATATAAACACTGAAACACAAAAAGATTTCCACTGAAGCATAAGTAACAAAGGATAAAAGAACCAAAACTATCTCTTCCATGTGCAAACAACTAATGCAGAAAAACGAAACCATATGAAAAGGTTATTCTGATGACTGGTGAAAGTAATTCTTAAAGTATGATAAAAAAAAAAGGGGGGTGCTGGTCTGATGGTAGTGGATTATCAAAACTTATTAACATTAGTGTCACTAAAGTTGGTACTCAACCCCCCACTGCTAAATTTGACTGGCTACAGAAAAAAAAATTAAAAAAAAAAAATCTTATAAAGCCTTACAGTATGCTAATCTCACCAATTCAGTAATTTGATTGGGTGCCGGACCCACAAATGACAAACTTTTCTGAAAGGATGAAATACTAACAGATTAGTCATTCTCTATGCAATAACTACTAACAATTTTAGGATTTCTGGAAAACCTCAGCTTAAAATGAACTTGTTTCTATAACACACCCTTATACACATAAAATAATTACAATAATGATTTTATTGAAGATTAACAGGTAGAGCCTTCGAACTTCAAAGCACATTGATATTAACTAGTATCTAATTTGACAAGAGAACATAATTCCATGAGAGGTAATAGAAAACCCCTCCATGGTGATGTTTTAGAGTACTATTCTTTCTGTGATTGCTTTAGAATGAGTGGTCCTACATATGAGACACAGAAATATAGATAATGTACCATGTGCCTACCCTCCAGACTGTAAATTAAGAGGTATGTCCTATAAAAACATCGATGATTCATACTAACTTAGAAGAAATAGGCAATTCCCAATGATTTCAAGGGTAGTTAAGTTTCCCATTGTCACATTCTGAATGTATTTCCCATTGTCACATTCTGAATGTATAGTACACCAATGATATATACTCACCTTTCTTCACCTGGTAAAGCATAGTTAAGGTCTCTTCAGTGGTTAATGCTGTAACATGTAGATTATTAACAGTGGGTATCTGATTGGCCAAGGCAGTAAGTTCATGAAAATGGGTTGCAAACATGCAGAAAGCACCAATCTTTGTTGCAATGTAATCGGATATAGCCCATGCTAACCCAAATCCATCGTAGGTAGAAGTTCCTCTTCCCAATTCATCTATGATTATTAATGAATCTTTGGTTGCAGACCTGAGCACATAATTACATGAAATATTCCATGACATTAAAATGTGGAAGTGCAAATAACAAAATTAAGAAAATACGTTGGGGAAGATATGCCACACACATAATAGATTAATTATCTTAATATATAAACAACAAAGTCAATAAAACCACTAGTACTTCAATAGAAAAAATAAGCATGAACATAAACAATGGATAGAAGAGAAAACAAATGGCGAATAAATTTTTTTAAGTTACTAATAACACTAGTAGTAATCAAAGAAATTCCAAATAAAGAAGCTATTGTTGGGCCGGGCGCGGTGGCTCACGCCTGTAATCCTAGCACTCTGGGAGGCCGAGGCAGGTGGACTGCTCGAGGTCAGGAGTTTGAAACCAGCCTGAGCAAGAGCAAGACCCCGTCTCTACTATAAATAGAAAGAAATGAATTGGCCAACTAATATATATAGAAAAAAGCAGCCGGGCATGGTGGCGCATGCCTGTAGTCCCAGCTACTCAGGAGGCTGAGGCAGAAGGATTGCTTGAGCCCAGGAGTCTGAGGTTGCTGTGAGGTAGGCTGACGCCACGGCACTCACTCTAGCCTGGGCAACAAAGTGAGACTCTGTCTTAAAAAAAAATAAAAAATAAAGCCAAATGAAGATGGGCCCAGGGTGTGATGACATGGACAATCACATACTCTGCTGGTGGTTATGCAAATTGTGTGCCTGCCACAGCCCTACCAATACCAGATATTACCATTTCTTTTCTCAGTTTTAACCAAGTGTAAGGAAAGAAACTTGTTTTTAATTAGAGAATTTGACAGTATTTCATGTGCTCACTGGTTGTTTCTTTTTCTGTGAACTGCCACCTGACATTTTTTGCTTGTTTCTTTAATCTTACAAGTTGTAAATACAACCTGTTGCTTAATTACTATACAGAACACTTGTACTGCTTTTATAATTCCTCACGAACAATGCAACCTCTCGAAAGTTAAAACAGAACTTCCCTGTCTTCAAGGAAGCTCCTAAAAAGTGAAATTAAGACAGAACATTTCAGTAACCTCTAAAATAAAGAATTAATAAGTTACAGGTATGTCAAAGAGTTCAGAGAAAAATCATGAGAACTAGAATTCTTGTCATTAGGGACTGAAGGATTGGACAGAACTTGGGTAAAGGGTAAGAAGGACCATTCCAGATAGTGTGAACAATGCAAGCAAAAAGCATGGTAGTGGAGGAGATTTACAAGGTGGGCTACTACCGGATACCTTAAAGAGACAACTTTAAAAATCAGAGTTTTCTACAACTATCACCAATCACCCTTTTAAGAAAATATGAAGTGCATAAAGTTCACAGGAAAATGATTAAAATAATTGTTCTCAAATGTCTTACAGATAAATCTGCAAATGTATTTCTCACAGGACACAGACATATATTTCCATTTTCAGAGAACTAGGACATGTACCTACCTAAGGATAGAAGCAGTTTCCAACATTTCAGCCATGAATGTAGAGACTCCTTTCAATTGACTGTCACCAGCCCCTACCCGTGCTAAGATGCAGTCCACAATTGATACTTCTGCTGACTCACAGGGCACAAAACACCCAATTTGGGCCATGAGTACTATCACCCCAGTTTGGCGAATATATGTTGATTTGCCTCCCATATTGGGGCCTATAAAACAAATTATATCAAAAAGCAAGATTTTTAATTTCTTTCTGCTACTAATAAATGGATTGTTAGTCCTAAACTGGACATCTATGATGTTTCACCTAGGTCACAACGATACGGCACACTGGAAGCAAAACCACAGGCTGCCCAAAATGTGAACAAAACTGCTGCCCTTAAAAGTAATTCTACTGGCCACATGCAGTGGCTCCTGCCTGTAATCCTAGCACTCTGGGGGGCCGAGGCAGGCGGATCGTTTGAGCTCAGGAGTTCAAGACCAGCATGAGCAAGAGTGAGACCCCCATTTCTACAAAAAAAAAAAATAGAAAGAAATTAGCTGGACAACTAAAAATATATAGAAAAAATTAACCGGGCATGGTGGCGCATGCCTGTTGTCCCAGCTACTTGGGAGGCTGAAGGATTGCTTGAGCCCAGGAGTTTGAGGTTGCTGTGAGCTAGGCTGATGCCACGGCACTCTAGCCCAGACAACGAAGTGAGACTCCGTCTCAAAAAAAAAAAAAAAAGTAATTCTATTAATTATGTCTTCAGACAAATCAATACTGGGCCTTTCATCAAGAGGAACAATGAAAAATATACTTTACCTATAATCTGACTATGGCCTAGAAAGCACACACACATTTTCCCATTGCTCACAGAGCTACCTACAGGATAATTAATTTAATGACTTCTGGAAAAGCAGTATAAGCCAAATTGATCAACTCAACACTGTTACTCATTAGTAAATGGGGTTACTAGTGAATGGACCGGTATGGTCAAATTCTTCAAATCACTTTCAACCCCACACTAAAGCCCCAGGACATGACCTTTTTCTTTTGGTAATGTGCAATTTATTTGTTGGGGTTAGATTATATGAACAACTTGAAAACCCATTTGGGGAAACAAAATACAACCACTGACTTTCCCAAACATATTAGCCCAAGAATTCCATTTCTTTTTGTTTTCTAGAATCTGGTTAAAATCTCTCAAAACACCTCAGCTGAGATATGCTACATTAGTCTATATGCAAGGCTAAATTTTTTGAGTTTCATATGAATATAGTGCCATGTCTTAAAATAATTCCTACTCTAAGCTGAGATCCTCCAGTAGCCAATACTGCCTGACTTTCAATGACTGTACTATTGAAATGACTGGCTCAAAGGAAAGCTTTGAAGGTAAAGGGATGTTAATTTTTAAACACTCTGAACTCTTGCAACAGAAGTTTCTGTGATTACAATATTCTCTCATAAGCTTATTATCCCACCTTCCAAATCTTCCCTCTAATCCAAATGTGAATATATTACTAAAGTGTTATGAATAACATGTTCTTTTTCTAATGTCAAGGACTGGGATTTTCTTGGTCAATTTTAAATATACTTCTACTCCCACAACAAAAGGGAAAATGTTACCCCCCCCAAAAAAAGTCCATAAAGTAAGTTCTTTACCAGTAATGATGTGGAACATCTGCTTATCTTTTTCAAAGTATACATCATTAGGAATAAATGCAACTTCATCTTGAACTTCAACACAAGCATGTCTGGATGCTTTCAACATAATTCTTCCTTGTCCTTTCTCCAAAATGACTGGTCGTACATACGGAACAGGTGCTCCATTTGACGCATGAGCAAAGCTGACAACAGCATCTAGCTGTGCTAACACATCATTGAGTGTTTGCATTGGTTCTACATACCCTTTATAAAAATAAAAACAGAAAATGTACACAGAAATATGGAATAATAGAGATGTAAGTTATAAGAATAAATTCCTCCATTAAAGAATTCAAAACCAACTTCCTAATTACATATTTTAAAAATTAACAAAAGTTAGCTGTAACAAAACTTGAAAGAATACCTAAAACTCAACATGGGGTTAAAATGTGTTGCTGCATCCTTCCCCACTGTGAACAGATTTCAAAATTAGAGTGTGATGCCTTCTTTACCAATAAAATATAAAACTATACAGCTGGTTATAAAGACATCAGGTGGAGGCTGGGTGCAGTGGCTCACGCCTGTAATCCTAGCACTCTGGGAGGCCGAGGCAGGCGGATAACTCGAGGTCAGGAGTTCGAAACCAGCCTGAGCAAGAGCGAGACCCCATCTCTACTATAAATAGAAAGAAATGAATTGGTCAACTAATAAATATAGAAAAAATTTGCCGGGCGTGGTGGCGCATGCCTGTAGGCCCAGCAACTCGGGAGGCTGAGGCAGTAGGATCGCTTGAGCCCAAGAGTTTGAGGTTGCTATGAGCTAGGCTGATGCCATGGCACTCACTCTAGCCTGGGCAACAAAGCAAGACTCTGTCTCAAAAAAAAGAAAAAAAAAGACATCAGGTGGAGCTTTAAAAAAGAAAACTAACAAGAAGCTTCTGTAATATATTAAGAGAAGAGAAGCAGAGTGCAGTAACATCCAAGGCACACACTCACTTCTTAAGACATGTCCTTTTCCTACATTTTAAGAATCTGACAAAATGTGGTGTGTGTGTGTATATGTGTGTATATACATATATACACACCATAGAGTAATATTCAGCCATAAAAAGTAATGAATTAATGTCTTTTGCAACAATCTGGATGGAACTAGAGACCATTATCCTAAGTAAAGCATCTCATGAATAGAAAAACCAAGACCCTATGTACTCTCTAATAATTTGAAACTAATCAATGAGCACATATGGACACAGAAGTAAAAGTCACTGGAAATCAAGAAGGAGCAATGGGGAGGAGGGTGGGGGTAAAAATCCACCCAACAGGTACAATGAACACTATTTGGGTGATGAGCACACTTATAACCCTGACCTAGGCATCATAAAAGCTATACATGTAACAAAAACCTTTGTACCCCAATAATATTTTAAAATTAAAAAAAAATTTTTTTAGGAAGAATCTGAAACCAGAAAGGCACCTTGAAATCTAAGAAACATGCCAACACCAGATAGCAAGCTGTAATGTGACCATCAAGGCCTGTGTGTGTACAAATTGACAGTAAGACTGCTTGTTGAGTTTTATTTTTTTCATCAGTATCACATGCAGAGGATTTCAGCATAAATTTGGATCTCTAATTATCACTTAAAATATTTTCAAGATTTTACTGTGCTTGAGTATTAAAACTAAAAGCTACTGCATACATTAAAAATTTGCTGGCCGGGCACAGTGGCTCACGCCTGTAATCCTAGCACTCTAGGAGGCAGAGGCGGGTGGATCACTCAAGGTCAAGAGTTCGAGACAAGCTTGAGCATGAGCAAGACCCCATCTCTACTAAAAAAATAGAAATTATCTGGACAACTAAAAAATATATATATAGAAAAAATTAGCCGGGCATGGTGGCACCCGCCTGTAGTCCCAGATACTCGGGAGGCTGAGGCAGTAGGTTTGCTTGAGCCCAGGAGTTTGAGGTTGCTGTGAGCTAGGCTGATGCCATGGGACTCTAGCCCAAGCAACAAAGCCAGACTCTGTCTCAAAAATAAAAAAAAGAATTTGCTGCCTGACACCAGAGTTACAAAATACGTGAAGATAGTAACAATGGTAATTGCATCTGGTTGTCTTGTCTAAGTCCTGTCCACTCCTTTTCTTGCTTTCATGACATTGACATTTTTCAAAAGTGCAGGCCTTAAAAAGAATGTCCCAGGCTGGGCGTGGTGGCTCACGCCTGTAATCCTAGCACTCTGAGAGGCAGAGGCAGGAGGATTGCTGGAGGTCAGGAGTACGAAACCAGTTTGAGCAAGAGCGAGATCCCATCTCTACTAAAAATAGAAACAAATTAACTGGCCAACTAAAAAATATGTAGAAAAAATTAGCCAGGCATGCTGGTACATGCCTGTAGTCCCAGCTACTCGGGAGGCTGAGGCAGTAGGATTCCCTGAGCCCAGGAGTTTGAGGTTGCTGTGAGCTAGGCTGATGCCACGGCACTCTAGCCAGGGCAACAGAGACTCTGTCGCCAAAAAAAAAGAATGTCCCACAATCTAAATTTATTGAATTTTTCCCGTCTTGCATATAATCAGATTAAATATTTTTGTTAAGAATACTACATAGGCCGGGTGCGGTGGCTCACACCTGTAATCCTAGCACTCTGGGAGGCCGAGGCGGGCGCATTGCTTGCAGTCAGGAGTTCGAAACCAGCCTGAGCAAGAGTGAGACCCCGTGTCTATTATAAATAGAAAGTAATTAATTGGCCAACTAATATATATAGAAAAAATTAGCCAGGTATGGTGGTGCATGCCTGTAGCCCCAGCTACTCGGGAGGCTGAGGCAGCAGCATTGCTTGAGCCCAGGAGTTTGAGGTTGCTGTGAGCTAGGCTGATGCCACGGCACTCTAGCCCAGGCAACAGAGTGAGACTCTGTCTCAAAAAAAAAAAAAAAAAAAAAAGAATACTACATAAGTGATATTGTATCTTTTCCTCTGTAACATATCAGGAAGTACATAATGTCATTTGTCCCATGATCAGTGATGTTAACTTTGATTACTTGGTTATGGTTTATTTAGTGTGTACAATAAAGGTTACAGTCAACATCTGCACTATGGTAGGCAAAGTCTGCCAACTTAATATGTCACCACCTACCTTGTTCTAAACATACATTCATTTCATTCTAAGGACAATAACATAATGCCAAGTTTATACAGTGCACCTTTATTTACAAGAAAATCATCTCAAACAATGCCGCTAGAATGAACTCTAAAAATCTACAAAACAGTACAGAGAATTCATAAGCTTGCCTCATGTGTAATTTACATTTGCTTTTCAGTAGTATTTATTTCCATAATCTAGAGCATGAACCCGTATATAATCCAATACATTAGTGCCTTGCAGCCCTTAGTGTTTCTTTTTCTTGTTACAACTATAGTAAGTTTTAAGCTTCTTTGCACATTTTATGATTTTAGGGTTTTCCCATTCCTTGGCCTGCACTATCTTGCCATTTTATGTACAAGAGTAATTTCCAGTGACATTTCCTACCATACTATAGCATGCCTTATTTTATAGGGAGCCTAACATATTAAATAGTCAAAGTGTGTGATGGCTTTAAAAAACAAAAAAACCACAAAACACTCTTCAAATATCCTGATGATTTTTCTATTACCAAAAACCAGGTCATATTCAGAACATTTCATGTATTGGTTCTACTAAATTTACCTGAAGAAATATTGACAATTTCTTTAACAATGGCATCCTGGGCTTCTTCATACTCGGTTTTATTTTTGGTATATTCTTCATTGAAAGAAGTCAATTTACTGTAAATCAAGATAATGGCATTATTAAAAATATTAAAACATCTATTAGAAGTAATGTGTACATATCCAGAATATCTATCCTATGAAGCACTGAAACAATAAAGTGGTAATATAAGTAGAAAATGGGCAACTCATCAGGGGTAAATGTGGCTGGAATTCAGTTTATTAATGTTCTTTAATGATGTTTGGAATGGAACATTGGCACAAGTCTTGCTATAACAATTACTCCCTTGAGCAAAATTTTGATCTGTGCCCTTTTATAAAATATTTAAATGGAATCCTAATTTAGAATGGAGGCCTTCACCCCTTTTAAAATACACACACAGACACACACGGTATTTCTCATTACTGTTCATAACTATCTTTTGATATTGAAAGTTTTCAAAATAAGGAAAAATAATATTTGAAGAGAAAATGAATTACAGTTTGAAAATAAAAATACTGAAGGCAAATGAGAATAAGGTGAGGAAAAAATATTCACTGACATCAAAGAAGAGAATGAAATTAAGAAGAACAAAAAGATGAGACAGAGAGAAAGGAGAGAGGGAGAAGTAATTATTAGAAGTGGGAGGATATCAGTTCACCAAGGCAATAATTGTGAACTTGAAATTAGTCAATGGCATGATAGACATGGATAGCTCAAGATGGGCAAGCAGTACCACAAAAAGAATACTATGAAAAAATACTAGAAAGAATTGTACAAGTAGAAAGAGGTAAAGTAAAGCAAGAGGCAAAGACATAAAAGTGAAAACCACTTTGTGAAGGGATGAGCTGCAAGACATAAAAGCAGAGGTGAAGGTCATAATCGATAAGTGAATTTTTCACTTTTGGAAGCATGTGGCCATTCAGTCCAATCTCTTATATACACCCATAGATGTTCTGAAGATGATTAGAAACCCTAAAAGTTGTCTCATCTAAGCTAAAATATGTACATTTCTTGAACCACGAGAGATACAGTGTGCTGGAAAACAACACAAGTAGATGTGACAACAAAACATCTAGGTTTGAGCATTCACTAATACTAGCCATCTAACCCACAGGAATTGAAGTCTCAGCTTCTCCATCTGTAAAATGAGAAAAATATACCTGTCTTATTTAATTCAGAAAGTTGTTATGAGGAAAAGGGGCCGGGCGCAGTGGCTCACGCCTGTAATCCTAGCACTCTGGGAGGCCAAGGCAGGTGGGTCGCTCAAGGTCAGGAGTTCGAAACCAGCCTGAGCAAGTGCAAGACCCTGTCTCTACTATAAATAGAAAGAAATTAATTGGCCAACTAAAAATATATAGAAAAAATTAGCCAGGCATGGTAGCACATGCCTGTAGTCCCAGCTACTTGGGAGGCTGAGGCAGAAGGATTGCTTGAGCTCAGGAGTTGGAGGTTGCTGTGAGCTAGGCTGACGCCATGGCACTTACTCTAGCCTGGGCAACAAAGTGACACTCTTTGTCAGAAAAAAAGAAAGAAAGAAAGAAAGTTGTTATGAGGAACAAACTAAACAGACTATTTTCTTGGGTGGCTGAGCAACTAGAATAATGTCTGCATATAATAGACACCAAAAATACTTGTTAAACAAATGGATGAAAGAGGATCATATATATAAAAGCTATCTGTAAAGTTCTGGGAATATTCAGGATGGGTGGGAGTAGGGAAGGTCACAGGTTCTAAAACAGTACAGAAAGAGAAATGATAAATGCCTTCCACCTTGCCACATTAATGAACAACAAGGTAAAACTTCCTTATCATAGAACATTCACATTACATCAGAGAAGTATTACAACTGAAGGCTTAAAAACACAACATAGACTTGCAAACCTGTTGGTAAATTTAACACCATTCTTCTGGATATCTACTGTACTAAAGTTTTTATTGTTGCGAAGGACTTTTTCTTCCTTACAGGTTACACGAAAGTAATATCCAAACTGCGCACTGGAATCCAGTTTAATCTGTTTGCCAGGCTCCAAGCCTTCATAATCAGGAAAAAAAGAAAAAGTATGTCATAAATACCTACAGCCATTTTACAGTGTAACTCTTTAAAAGTATTAAATCTAGATAGTAGAAAGCATACTTTTATGACATGACACTATACTGCAAAAATGATTAGTATTATCTAACTGGAAAAGATCCAAACGCTACTTCACTTGAAAACTACATGAATTAAGGATAGCAATAAAATCCTTAAACTCCCTTTTGAATGTCAACTTCTAATATGGAAGCTGCTTTCTGGGTAAACTCATGCAAGGCTACAGAGCACCAGCACCGAGCAATACATATTGTCCCAGATATTGTGGGTACATGAGGATGGGTTATGGCATAGCCTCACCCTCTAGGAGTTATGCATGAGGATTCTTTTCTTAACCAAAGCACTTCTTTGACACTAATAACATAGTGTATAATTAATTAAAGTGACCAAATACAATTTCCAAACAAAAACTTGAGACTCAGACAACAAAACTCTAGGAAAATGAGTACATATATCTTCTGTTAAGTATCGGAAAAGTCACAAAGCAAACAATCTGATTGATAAGTTAGGCTTTTATATAACTAAGATTTTTGAGTTATTATAAATTATGTCCTCTCTTCACAATTTATTCTTCAATGTGATCTTTAGACTACAAATCAGAAGAGAGAGATAGTATCTACAAATTTATTTGCTGAAACATGGCTATCAAATATTAGTAGCAGCAAACAGCTCGAGACAGATCTTGGCCAGGCACGGTGGCTCACACCTGTAAGCCTAGCACTTTGGGAGTCCGAGGCAGAGGATTCCTTGAGCTCAGGAGTTCGAGATCAGCCTGAACAAGAATGAGACCCCTGTCTCTACGTTTGACCCCATGAGTTTGAGGTTGCAGTGAGCTATGATGGCGCCACTGGACTCTAGCCAGGGCAACAGAGTGAGACTCTGTCTCTAATATAACATAAAACATAACATAACATACACTAACATAAAGACAGATCTCACTTGACCAGTGAAGAAAGGGACAGTTGAGACCCATGCAGAAAATCAAATAAGACTAATCTGAACCACAGGCTCTCTTAAAACATTCAGAGGGAAAGGGTAGTTCCACAGTGAAAGACGATAATCAATTAGTGATCAATCAAAGTTTCAAAACAAAGGATCATGTCTTTCTTCTTCTCCTCCTCCTCCTTTTTTTTTTTTTAAAGAACAGGGTCTTGCTATGTTCCTCAGGCTGGTCTTGAACTTCTGGCCTCAAGCAATTCCCTCACCTTTGCCTCCCAAAGTGCTGGGATTATGTACCTGGCCAAAGGACCATTTTCACCAGTACAGGATGCAGTTTGCTGCTCATATATGTGTTTCAGCGTAATGTTAACAATAGCAACATTATCAAACATAAAAGACAACAGTATTCATAGAATACTATATTTATTTAACTTAGGATATCCTGAAAATCACAATTCTGAAATGAGGCTCATATCCTCAAAGTGTAAAGGTTATTTCTAATGACATGTAGGGCTAAGAAACCAAGCACTGAATCCAACCTGTTAATTTTACAAAAGAATATGCTGAAAACCAGAAACTTGTAAAAAGCTTCACAAAGTTTCTAAATTGAAACTAGAACTCATGTTTCCCAATTCCCAGCCTAATGCTTTTTACAGTGTTTCCTTCCCAATTTGAGTGCCATTTATGTTGTTTTTGACATAATTCTTTTATAAAACAAACCTATTTAACTCTAAAATGAAATTAAACTTAATTTGAACTGTAAAAATAGATGTTTACTATTAATTTTCTCATTAGCATTCAATAAAATAGACCAAGAATAGGCAATAATTAACATATACTATGAAGTATTCTCAATACTATTCTTTCTTCATAAAATAAGTATCAGTGGAAAAATTTCTAGCCAACCAAATTAACATATGGTGAAAAGACAGAAACATTAGTACTTTTAAATCATTAAGAAAATATACAATAACTTAGCTATGAAATGAGGAAGGTGGACTTCAATAGCTTTAAGGTAAAGGTTCTTAATCTGGGATCTAGTCCATATTTGGATTCTCCATGGAAACTATCGACAAATTTTTTGTATTAATATATGTAGGTATGGGCATATTTCTGGGAAGAGATCCATAACTTTAATCAGATTATTTAGAAGATTAAATATTACTGCTCCAAAGGGTTTTCTAGTTCTAACATTCTAGAATTCATTTATTCATTCAACAAACATGTTTAAAAAATGTTAAAGCAAAAGTTGTTTAGAAATCTAGAATAAAAGTGTGAATCCTTAGGGAATTAATAACCTAGTATGAAAGACAGACATTTTAAAAAATGTTGATATTAATGAAGTGGTTAGAAAGCCCCAAAATGGAATCAATGAACTATTCCTAGGAGAATCAGATTTACAGTGGAGATGATATTTAAAATAGGTCTTATTTAAATGACATCATGCAAGGGCCTACTGGGTAATTTCTGTTTGGCAAAAATGTGTCATCTTTGGGATGGGAAATTAGTAAAATAATTCTGGCACTAGTGTGGACATTGTATAGACAAAAGAATTATTCCAATCTCCAATGATCCATTCTTACCAAGATCTCTGGCGGCACTTATTAATGTTGACTGCATCTTCTTTTCCAAATCATTCATTATTTCTCTTAATTCACTCAGATTAGGATCAAATGAAGGTTTAACAAGAAATTCGTGGTTTTCCACCTACAAACAGAAGAGTAGCTAAATTGTATAAGTGACATGTAAAGATGTAAATCATGAAGCAAGTATTTTCTCCTACTTATTTAAATCTCACTAATGCTTTAAGTTAAATGATTTGCTATCAGTTAAGTTACTCGGTCACAACTATTAAGTTTCTATTCATTAAGAGATGTAAAGTTCTGACATTAGGACCTTAGAGTTCTAAACATTATTACTAAAGAAAGTTCAATGTTCAAAACCTATAACAGAATGTGTGGTTTTGCCAAAACCAAGGATCCATCTTAGGAATCTAAAAGTTAGCTTTAAAAAAAAACTATAGAATTGTTATTTCTTCAAAACAAAAATTCATCAAAATCTCATCATTTAAAAGCATACTTTAAAGTAACCTGTTTCACTAAATTCTTACCAGTAATAAACAGCAAGAGACCATAATGAAAAACAGATTTCATTTACAATAGCAAAGATATACATAAAATATTCAGAAACAAAGTATTGTAAAATAGGGCCTTTATAAAGATGACTGCCCATTAGAAGATTTAAAAGAACTGATAAGGGAAGAGGCAAACTATGAAAACAGAAAATTAAATCAAACATATTAAGAGCTATTCATTCCTAGTGACTGTTCAGTAGAAATCCTTTCTGAAACAAAACAACAAAAATTTAAACAAAATTATTTAAGAACATTTTAAAAAAAATAAAATCTACCTGTACTAGGCATTAAAAACCATTAAATAGACAAGTATATATAAAAGCTTAATATAAGAGAATCAATTTTTTAAAACAAGATGACAAAATAGAATTGCAATAAATAAGATTGAGATAATCGCTCCTAGGAAGGCTGAGGCAGGAGAATTGCTTGAGGCCAGGAGTTCAAGAACAACCTGGGGAGCACAGCAAGATCCTGTCTCTACCAAAAAGGAAAGAAAGAAAATGCTCCTGATTACTATCCATTTAGAGTACACCTTCACATACCAAAAGTGAACTACAGAAGGAATAAGGAAAATTATAGAGGCCGAGCATGGTGGCTCACACCTGTAATCCTAGCACTCTGGGAGGCTGAGGCGGGAGGATCGCTCAAGGTCAGGAGCTCAAGACCAGCCTGAGCAAGAGCGAGACCCCCTTTTCTACTAAAAATAGAAAGAAATTAGCTGGACAACTAAAAAAATATATATGAAAAATTAGCCGGGCATGGTGACCCATACCTATAGTCCCAGCTACTTGGGAGGCTGAGGCAGAAGGATTGCTTGAGCCCAGGAGTTTGAGGTTGCTGTGAGTTACGCTGATGTCATGGCACTCTTGTCTGGGCAACAGAGTGAGACTTTGTCTCAAAAAAATAAAAAATAAAGGTTGAGTCAGTATTAGACAAGCCAAGGGGCAGAACATTTCTTAGCTGTGAGCTAAGCTGACGCCATGGCACTCTAGCCTGGGCAACAGAGTGAGACTCTGTCTCAAAAAAAAAAAAATAATATTATAGAAAGCTACCAAATTATAGAAAGCTAGCAAAATAAAAAAGAATAAAATATTTATCAAATAATTTTCTCAATTTAAAACCAAGAGATTTAATATAATATTAAAATTTAAATTAAATGTAATTTTTAAAAGATGAAAGATTTATAAAAATAGCTTCACAAAATATAAAGATATGAGGCTTAATAATTTTCTTTTATAAAGGCACTTGTTTGCATATATATGAAAAACATCAAGGCCATAAAATGGGCAAGTATAAGCACCTACAACTAACAGATGAGAAAATAAGCAGTAAACTAATCCTTGGGAAAATGCTGCAATAATAAAAGATATGAATATTTAAACAACCTTGAGATTATTCTACAGCCTTTTATTTTTAAGAAAAAGAAACCACCACCAAATACTAGTGAGGCTACAGTGAAATTAGTATACCTTATGTGATAATCTAAATTGGTATAACCTTTAAAAATGAAGAAAGAAATAGGCAACAAGACTCAGTGACATTTGTTATATTCTGACACAACAATTCTCCTAGGCATTCAATCTAAGGAAATAACACAAGAGAAGCACAGTAACACAGAATTGAATAAAATCTCTGCAGATTTATCTGTTACAGCAAAACTTAAAAATAATAAAACATTACAATACTTGCATAGTGGTACATCCATAGAATAGAATATACTACAGTAATTTGAACAGATAATGAAGATTATCTAGAAATAAGGACCAAGACTTACGATAATTCAGGTCAAAAATAATGCTACAATCAATGGTGGATTGAAACTATGCTACAGAACTTAACTCTTCCAATGAATCTGAGAGAGGTAAGCAGAGCAACGCCAAGTTCCTATCCTCACCCAACACACACACCTTCCAGAACTCAAAAAAAAAAAAAAAAAAAAATCGCTGAGAATTCTCACTAATACTAATAATCCCAAATCTGGAGAGAATTGAATTTTCTTACATTCTCCATCTTCAGATAGGGGAATACTGTTTTGAAAGGGCAGCTGGGTAGACCTAAGACAGACAGGGAATAGTGAACAAGTAGGCTCTAACTTACTAAAATAAATATTGTAAGCCACGGGGGTCCTCAAACATTTAAACAGGGTACCAGTTCACTGTCCATTGGACCGTTAGAGGGCCGTTGGAGAGTGCAGAGCACATTCCACACATGTGTACTGTGGGCCTGGGATGAGTTGGCTGCTAAGCAGGACAGGCAGCAGTGGCAAAAACACCCGGGGGGGAGGTGGGCTGGATAAATGCCGGGGCCACATGCGGGCAGTAGTTTGAGGACGCCTGTAAGGGACACTTTACCAAACTGGGCATCTTCAGCAATATTTCACTTCCCCCAAACAATCTAGGATAATAAATACACCACCCAATTAGGTATTCTTATCTAGCACTGAGGTATTCTAACAAACACAACATCTGACCTCTACTATATCTCCTAACCTAGTTTCTTTTCCAACAGCATCCCCTACCTAGGCACCAGAAACACACAGCCATCACATAAGGCTACACAAAAGGAGGTACAAATATGGAAGATACTAGCTATTTTTAAGTAATAATTTTTTAAAAGCTCCCCTACCTTAAAAATACTAGATAAAATATTATAAGCCATGTTTCCAAATAAACATATAGCCGAGTTGTAGAAACTAGAGCTCTGAGTCTCTGCAAAGTGGAGAGTCCCCAGCATACAGCTAGGTGGAACATTTCTAAAACCCACCTCACGATAAATGATAAATGGGAATAATAGGGAAATCTATCACTATCAGCTTGGGTCCCTAGGGAAGGGAAAATGGGGGCAGGCAGAATCTCCCCTCTGACAGTTTGTGACTGAAAACCTGCCTTAATAGGGGCTTAGATTTCAAATGCCTACTATTTGTGTTGGCAGTCAAAGAGGCTGCTGGTTGTTGGCTGTTTCTATTATTTCCTCCCTTCTACAGTGACAGAACTGATCATTTTTAGCAGGGCATATAACTACTCAGAACAAAGAATACACTTTCCAGCTTCCATTGCAGCTAGGTATGTGCATATGAATAAATTCTGGTCAATAGAAATGAAGTGTACCATTTCCAGAATGTATCTTCCTCTCCCCCTTTTGTTCTTTCCCAATGGCTGGAATGAAATAAGGTGGCAAGTCATCCTGGGCTTTGAAGATGAAGGCAATATGTAGGGGTAGTAGAGCAATAGGTAGAAGCCATGTCCTAGACAACAGTGGAGCTGCCTGCGATGCCAGCCCTGTGGTTTTATGCCCAGACTGTTATGATGAAAATTAAACCTCTATTCTTGTTTAAGCCACAGTCATTTATTGTTGGTTTCTTTTTTAGTAGCTATCTTCACCCTAATAAATCTGGAAAGCTCCAGGCTGGGAAATAAAATTAAAAGTATTCCTAGGCTACTTACACTGTGGGGTGCCTGGCAAAAGCAAATTTTATACAAGGGAGGATATGTGATTTGTCTGTATGATTTGCAAAGAACCCAGCTAAACAAGAATTCATAATATAAAACAGATAAGGAAACGAGAGAGAGAGAGAAAGAGAGAGCGAGAGAGAGAGAGAGAGAGAGAGAGAGAGAGAGCGCGCGCACACGAGAGGGAGGGAGGGAGGGAGGGAGGGAGGGAGGG
>VSMD01027806.1:0-27058 GCA_008750895.1 Mirza zaza | reverse complement strand
AGGAAGGAAGGAAGGAAGGAAGGAAGGAAGGAAGGAAGGAAGGAAGGAAGGAAGGAAGGAAGGAAGGAAATCTCAACAGACACAAGGAGCAGAGATTAAAACTCAAGATATTTCAGATATGGAATGTTAAGTACATTTAAAACATTTAAAGAACCATAAAGGAGAATGGGACACATGAGCAAAAAGCAAGATACCACTTAAAAAAAAAAACTCCAGA
This sequence comes from Mirza zaza, assembly GCA_008750895.1. Classification (NCBI taxonomy): domain Eukaryota; kingdom Metazoa; phylum Chordata; class Mammalia; order Primates; family Cheirogaleidae; genus Mirza; species Mirza zaza. The sequence continues at coordinate 26,841 of VSMD01027806.1, read as the reverse complement.
GTAGGCAGAGTTTTAAAAGGGCCAAATAACTTTTATAAATGAAAACCATAATCTGTAGGGAAAACAAAACAAAACAAAACAAAAAACCCGATGACTTGGTCTAGTAACATACTAGAGCTAAAGAGATGCCCAACGAATTAGAGCATCTGAAGTAATCACAAAGAGAGCAGCACAGAGACACATGGCAGAAAAAGTCTAACATATGTCCAATCATAGCATAGTTTTAGGAAACAAGAAAGGAACATAATATTCAAAGAGATGATGATTGGTAATTTTCCAGAATTGATCAAAAACATGAATTCTCTAATTGAGAAAACACAATCAACCCAAATATGAAAAATAAAAAAGAAATCTACCTTTGGACACAGAGAAGTAAAAGGAATTGCTATCTGGCACCAAGACTTCTAAACATCAATGACAATGCAAGCCAAAGGACAGCACAATACAATCCTATGGGTACTAAGGAAAAATAATTGTCAACCTACAATTGTACACCTAGATACAGTGTCCTTCAAGAACAAGGGTAACAAACAAACCTCCAATAAAGCAACTTCTAAAAAGAATAACCAGGAAGAAGGACTGAATAGCAAAGAAACTAGTAAGCATATGGACAAATGTAAACTTAACACTGACTTTGCACAATGAAAATCTGAGGACTGAAAAAGACAACTAGAATACTAGACAATAATGAAGAAATATAATCTGAATTATGGTGTCCTAAGGTCCTAGTATTTGGGGGGATAAGTGAGAAGATTATGAATCCTATCATAATCCTATCATAGGATTTTGACTTTCATGAGTTAAATATAAACATTTTTTTTAAATGAGGGTGAGGAGGGGTTGGGTAAATTCACACCTAATGGGTATCATGCACACTATATGGGTGATGGGCACACTTATAACATTGTTGACCTAAAAAGTTCCATATCAAAAAAGCACCTAAAATCATTTCAATAACAGCAATATTATGGAGGAAACAGCCAAAATGTAAGTTTTCCTAAATAAGAGATAATAATATTAATATGAATTTTTTGGTTGTTTAACCTGTAAGTAAATGGAAAAGATTGCCCTTATCAACGACATAAAATACACTATACATACACACACTTATGTAGTTTTAAAATATGGACAGCACATAGCAAATGAGATTTAACTTCTTTAAGTCTCAGTTAATGACCCAGTAAAAACAAATCAACATCACATAGGGTAAATATTGACTCAAACTCACAGGTATTGAGAAGAATGCAAAGAATCTAACAATTAGCAAACTATGCTGTTACCTTAATATGAATAATACAAACACATATTCCCTGCATAATCATTTTAACAGAAAATTCAGAAAATTTTCAAAATATTGAAGTCACAATTTAAAAACACTATTCAATGGCCTCATCATACTAAGCTTATTCATATAAACAAATTTTTAACAGATACAAAACAAAACTTTACCATTTCATAAATTCAGCTTTTGTATTTTCATATAAGCATATTTTCAATTACTCCAGGAACTATTTCCACTTTATATTTGTATACAAATTACCACTCAAAACTGTTAAAGACTTGAGGATATGGGTCATTTAAATTAAATCCTAAATGTTCTCAATTAACAAGAAATTTGGAAGTAAACAGTACTTAGTTAACAAGGTTAACTTTTTAGTTATATTGGACAACTATTTAGGAAATACACACATCCTCTAACCTCCTCTCCCAAAGAACTTCTCTACACAGGAAATAAAAGAGTTTTCTCATGTCCTACATTTACCCCTACCATCTCCTTCCCTACCCTAGTGACTATAATTTTCCTTCTCTTTTGAAATAAAACAAAACCTAATTGCATTTGTGAAATTGTTTATTTATGAGATTTTCTTTAACCAGGCCAGTTATGCCCAGTATTCATTTCCTCTGTTAATCTTCATTTTCATCCACTGAAGCAATTGTTTTTTTAAAAAAATCCTTTTCCTGTCAATCTTACATCCAGTGTCTATAAAAGTGCCACAAGTAGATACTAAAAAGGGAAATCTGCGAACTTTTCTAATGTGTCTTTGCTTTTCAAAAATATTCTGCTGCTTGAATTCAAAAGTATATTACATACCTGGTCCATATCTAAGGTTGTTTCTATCATTTCCTGAAACTTGGAGAAATCAGAACGAAGATCAATAAGAGGAGTCACAAAAACTGCCAATAATAATGTCTGGTGTTTTCCTAAAAGAAAGCAGTAAGGAAAATAAATAAAAAGTTCTCATTTTTAAAATTTAATAAAAGTTCTCATTTTAAATAAAAGTTCTCATTTTTAAAAATACAAGACTACTGATTATAAAATTTGACTGAGCTGAGCATCATTTGATCCAAATGGTACAAATAGTACAGCAGGTCTCCAAAGTTACTCAGGTGTTTTAATTCTAATGTGTTTAATATCCTATTTTATAGAAAGGAAGGTGATCCAGCACTCAAAGCTTCCTACTGACAATACACTGCCTCCCCAGCTTGTCTGTAATCTCCTTGACAATTGAGTACTAGAGATGCAGAAACCTGACATTAATTACAATTAAATGAATTTTATTTCTTGTTGATTTAATAACCCAAAGCCAAAGCCATTAAGTAAGACCTCTAGCTTATTTTATATTCCTAATTTCCATTAATAACAGAGTGTTCAAATTAACAGAGGTTAAATCAAGCCAAGTTTTTACACAATGGAACTTGGCTTGATGCTATTTAAGAGTAAATGCTGGGGAATTACATAAGAAGGAATAAGTAAAGCAACAGAGTATATAGCATAAAAAAGCACTAGTAGAGAGATCTGGGTGTCAATCCCAGCTCTACTACCTACTGTCTCTGTTATTTGGAGCATGTTACTCTGAGTTCCCTTTTCTTGTACAATGGAATAATAATAGTAGCTACCTAGAAGATGAATAAATAATTATATACAACACTTAATACAGTCCTTTACACTTAACAGAAGTTCAACGGTCACTCTATTACTATTGGTATAATGCAAGGATTTTTTTTCCTGCTCTCCAATAAATTCCCCTAGAATTCCGCAAGCGATCTCTAGCATGCTGCATTTCACTTCAAAGCAATAGTTCCCAAACTTTCCCAGACATTTTAGTAGCTAGTGATAAAATGATGAAAAACTACTACGAAGTCAGCAAAATTGTTTTAAGAGTTCATATTTTATTATTAATCACAAAAGCATCTAAACATATTTAGAAAATAGTACATATGTGTGAAATATCATTTAGACAGACTATAAACAACACTTAGCCCACATAATGTCTGTTGTGCTACAATGCCTGGTTCTTTATTCCAAGTTTGTTTATGTGGTATTGGTAAATAAAGGAATTATGGCAGTAAAACGCAGAGGTGGTGCTGGTTCATAAATTTTTTCCAGCCTATTAATGTTTTGAAGGGGTCAAAGGCAAGTTCTGATACAAGAGTAAGCTTTAGCAATGAAGACTTCGGAGTCGGCTTAATGGTCCCTACACTTTCCACTACTTTAAGATTTGTGGGAAGGCTGGAGTGCAAAATCACTTACCAGCGTTTAAAAAAAATCAACTAAATTCTATACTCTGCTTTTAGATTTTTAATTTTGATGAAACTGACCTCCATCAGAAGCAAATGCCCCTCAATGACCTACAGTGGAGGAAACAAGAGATCCTTACTGTAAGGCTGCGAAGAGTTGCCTGAAGCTGGTGCTGGATGCAAATGCAATGGAGGCCACTGATTTTATTAAAGTTTGTTAATGCTTTTGTTAGTAATGGTTTTAAAATTTTCATGTAAAGTTTGCACCAACCCTATATTTTCCATAAGCTTTGTTATTTTTCTAGCATGACTTTAAAGAAGGCTTTCCAAGAATACACACATAATATTATTACAGAAATACCTATGTAAACTTCAGAATCTATGGCACTCTCAACATCTCCTCTGGCCTCTCAGACACACAGGCCCACTTTCCTGAAGCTCTTCTTGGAGTCTACAAACCCCCTCTTAGCTCATCTGCTCCCTTATCCTGCAAACTTTCACTAGCATCTTGAATTCCTTCCCCTACTTGTAACTTATAACTGATCCTCAGTTGCCAATTTCCAACGGGGTTTTGAACAACTACATTCTGTACTAGTTACCACAGCCTAGAATGCCCTACACAAGCTATCCTGGGGTCTTAACCCAAGTATCCCTTTAATTCATAGTAGTATAGAAACATGGAAAAGTAAATTCTGTCTTTATTTTCTCTAACCTCTAACTGAAAGTTAGCATTTCCTTCCATCATTAACATAGACAATAAACCACAGTAATATTACCAGTACCTGTGTCTTTGTTACCAAACAAAATATCAGCTATATTTTATATCATATTATAGTTTCTGGAGATACTCTGAAGTATCATTTAAGCTCATTCGTACTACAAAATTAAAGTAGATCTTCTGTCAGATGTTTTTAAATGCATTAACAAAACGGACATATATCTATACCAAGAATTTGTTTTATATTTTGATAAGTATATTTCAATAGAAACTGGTTTCCTTTGTAACTCTATGTGTTTTATTTTATGCATTTGAAAACACTATGTGAAGAAGGGATTCATGGGTTTCATTAGAAGCCAAAAGGGCCCATGCCACAAAAAGGTTTAAAATGTCAGACAAGCCTTGCCTCTCTGGCCTCAACTCCTACTAACCTTGCCCTAATTCTCTACCTCTACACTTGACCACTCTAGCTTTCTTTCACTCCTTCAACAAGTCAAGCCCATGCCAGCATTAGGTACCTACAATGTCAGACCTCACTAACTTCCCTGCCCTCACCACCAAGATATTAACAGCTGGCTCCTTCTCATGGTTCAAGTCTCACCTTAAACAGATATTCCTGGCTGGGCGTGATGGCTCACGCCTGTAATCCTACCACTCTGGGAGGCTGAGGTGGGTGGATCGCTCAAGGTCAGTAGTTCGAGACCTGCCTGAACAAGAGCGAGACCTCCTCTCCACTAAAAAAAATAGAAAGAAATTAGCTGGACAACTAAAAATATACATAGAAAAAATTAGCCAGGCATGGTGGTACATGCTGGTAGTCCCAGCTCCTTGGGAGGCTGAGGCAGGAGGATCGCTTGAGCCCAGGAATTTGAGGTTGCTATGAGCTAGGCGCCATGGCACTCTAGCCCAGGCAACAGAGTAAGACTGTCTCAAAACCAAATAAACAAAAGAAACAGAAATTCCTTAAAGAAGCCTTCCTGTTTTAGGGACTCCAGATCTACTGCCTCCTTGGCCCCTGCCAAATCACTGTATCACATCAATGTTTTCTTTTCTTTTTTTTTTTTTTTTTTTGGAGACTGAGTCTGGCTTTGTTGCCCAGGCTAGAGTGAGTGCCGTGGCATCAGCCTAGCTCACAGCAACCTCAAACTCCTGGGCTCAAGCAATCCTGCTGCCTCAGCCTCCCGAGTAGCTGGGACTACAGACATGTGCCACCATGCCCGGCTAATTTTTTCTATGTATATTAGTTGGCCAATTAATTTTTTTCTATTTATAGTAGAGACGGGGTCTCGCTCTTGCTCAGGCTGGTTTCGAACTCCTGACCTCAAGCAATCCACCCGCCTTGGCCTCCCAGAGTGCTAGGATTACAGGCGTGAGCCACCGCGCCCGGCCACATCAATGTTTTCTTTACTGTACTTATTACTCTATTTGAAATCTTTGTTCATTTATTTCCTTATTATCTGTGTACCTCTATCCTTCCACTATTACAGAACCTACACAAAACAGGAACCTTATCTGTCATCTCTACCCTTGTAAGTCCTAGAACAATGTTTGGCAAAAAGTAGACAACTGATAACTATCTGTCTTCAAGAAATGACTTTTAAAAGCAAGATCCAAAGATTCACCTTTGAAATAAAATAGAAAATGTCAACATACATAAGAGTATTGTTTAAGTTTTATACATTTCTTCAGTTTCATACAATTTATTATGTGATTCAGTTTTCGTGTATATAGCACATGCGTGGCATGCTTTAAGTCACAATGAAACTATATTTCTTGGCTGGGTGTGGTGGCTCATGCATGGTAATCCCACCATTTTGGGAAGCTGAGACCGGAGGATCACGGGAGGCCAGGAGTTCAGGACCAGCCTGGGAAACATAGTGAGACCCCTTTCTCCACAAAAAGTAAGAAAAATTAGCCAGGTGTAGTGGAAAACACCTGTAGTCCTAGCCACTTGGGAGCCCGAGGCAAAAGTATTGCTTAACCCCACTACAGTCTACTCTAGCCTGGGTGACAGAACAAAGCCTGTCGAAAGAGAAAGAAAAGAAAAGAAAGGAAGGAAGGAAGGAAGGAAGTTAAAACAAAGAAAGACAGACAAAAAGCAAGACAGAAAGCAAGCAAGCAAGCAAGCAAGCAAGCTTTTATGACTGAATGCAAATTTACTTTCTGTACTGTTGCTGCCACCTACTGGTCTCTCAATTCACTTTATTTTCAGTTTTTTTCAGGAATGACATTGAGATAGCATTAAGCTTAATCAAAAACCAAAAAAAAAGGTGTGGTGGCTCACACCTGTAATCCTAGCACTCTGGGATCACTTGAGGTTAGCCTCAGCAAGAGCAAGACCCCATCTCTACTAAATACAGAAAGAAATTAGCCAGACAATAGAAAGAAATTAACCCGACAACTAAAAATAGAAAAAAATTAGCCAGGAGAGTTGTCCCAGCTATTCTGGAGGCTGGGGCAGGAGGATGGCTTGAGCCCAGGGGTTTAAAGTTGCTATGAGCTGGGCTGATTGATGCCATAGCACCATAGCCCAGGCAACAGAGCTAGACTATCTCAAAAAAAAAGAAGAAAAAAAATCCACAAGATGGCAACAGAGCGTACTCAATTTCTACCAATATTTAAAATATTTGTCAGGCATAGTGGCTCGTGCCTGTAATCCTAGCACTTTGGGAGCTCCAGGTGGAAAGATCACTTTAGGCCAGAGTTCTAGACCAGCCTGGGCGATAGCAAGACCCCATGTCTACAAAAATAATTTAAATATTATTTGGGCATAGTGGTTCATGCCAAAAAGCCTAGCTACTCAGGAGGCTGAGGCAGGAGGATCGCTTAAGCTCAGGAGTTTGAGATTGCAGTGAACTATGATGATGCCACTGTACTCTAGCTCAGACATCACAGTGAGACTCTGTTAATAAACAAATAAACAAGCTGTTAAAGTCACAAATTTGTTTTTAAAGATAGTGCATTTGGTCTATTTTCTTTACAAATAAGTCCCACTTTAGATTTTCTCCTTGAAATAAATATGCTACAGAGCTATACTGAGGTCTGCAAAATGTCATTCTGTAGTTTTTGGAAAAAAAAATACTCAGAGATCCTTTAGGTTTCCAATGACCAAGGTACAACCAAAGTCTCAAATACTTTGTATAATACAAAGAAACATAGCTCGTAGCACCACAACACCTGGGACAACAGTCTTCCCTTCTAATACTTTCCAGGCCACGTGATTTCAAATATCTTACCTGGACAACAGTTACCAAACCTATACTGTGAAGCATTTGATTTAGATAATGTTATGATCTCTCACAGGTCTATAACTTAAGTGTAACACCATAAAAGTAAGAAATTACTGACTTGTTACAAAACTCTCATCAAGTATTTCAGACCATGCATACACAGGGAGGTTGAGGAAGGAAGCCAAAACCAGCCCCATCCCCAATTCCTAGCTTCCATAATTATGCCAGAAAGTGAGAAAGATCACCCAAGGAATATGTGTACAGAGCAGTACTTCCAACCTTTGTGGGAGAATAAGGGGGGAGAGTGTTAAAATATGCTTTTGAATATTTGATGAAATTTATAGATCCTCTCTCCAGAAAATACACACATATATATAAAATTTTGCATGAAATTTCAGGAAGACTCCAAGAACTCATTCAAGAATTTCAGCTTTAAAGTTCCTTGTATTAAGTGAGAAGGGAGCCAAAAACAGAACTTGAATGAGTGAGGGAAATGCTTAAAAGGCAAAAAAAAAAAAACAAGGATAAAGAGGAATAACCATAGAACAAAATGAAAACCAGGAACACAAAAATGTCTAACAAAATCCTAGAGAAGGAGTGGTTTCAGGAAGACCAAGATTTTCAATTTTTTTTTTTTTTTTTTTGAGACAGAGTTTTGCTCTGTTATCCGGGCTAGAGTGCTGTGGCATCAGCCTAGCTCACAGCAACCTCAAATTCCTGGGCTCAAGTGATCCTCCAGCCTCAGCCTCCTCAGTAGTTGGGACTACAGGTGCACACCACCACATCCCGCTACGTTTTTCTATTTTTAGTAGAGATGGGGTCTCACTCTTGCTTAGGCTGGTCTCAAACTCCTGATTTCAAGCGATCCTCCCCCGCCTCAGCCTCCCAGAGTGCCAGGATTACAGGCATGAGCCACCATGCCCAGCCTAAGATTGTCAAATGCATCAGTGAAGCCTCACTAGGAAGAGAGGGGCTACACTGTATTCACTAAATTTAGCAAAAAAATGAGTCACCTAGCAAATGTTACTTCAGTTCTGTGGTCAGGGCTGGAAACCAGATGAGTGAATATACTAGACCCATTTTCTCTATTTCTGCTTTGGTGGAATTAAATGCCAAGGCTCTAAGTCTTATCAGTCTAAAGAGGAGCCTTGGATACAAAGGGAATACTTTTTATAATACAGGTACTTTGAGAAGATAAGCACTTAGCTACCTTTTACAGTAGACAAATAAGAGAAAAGATTATCATAAATTTTAAATCTATACTTATTGGGAAAAGTAGGCTTTTAGAAACTTGGCTGGGAATGGAAAGAGCGACAGATAGATATAAATGGTATTAACTAAGGACCCAGGGACAAGGTTCCCGTTTTTTTTTTTTTTTTAATAAGATACATGTGAGCATTTTTAAATACTTGGTGGTAAAAAGCCAATAGAGAGATTAAAGGAAAGTGGGAAATAAGGAGTAAAAAGAAGGGAGTAAGAACATGGTGAAAGGAAATTAAGGGAGCTCCAAACTCAAGGCCAGTACTTTCTCAGGAAAATAAAAGGATATTTATTTACTATATGAGAGAAGAGATGTGTGAGGAGAAAAGGATCAAAATGGTTGATGTAAACAGTGAGACTAAATTGTTTAAAGAGCCTATCTCCACAATTATACTCTGATCCCATCCCTAATACTGCTCAATCACTTTGGGTTTCCAGCTGGTCCTACTGGACAAGACCAGAGGATATAGAAGCAGAAAAGCATAGCAATGGAAGATATTCATTTATGGGCTGGGAAATTGAGGCATAAGGAGATAAATGGCTACCTAAGCCACACTAAAAGTAGTGTGGAGACAGGAAAGTTTAAAGATGCATTTTCTCTATTTCTGCTTTGGTGGAAATAAATGCCAGGGCTCTAAGTCTTATCAGTCTAAAGAGGAGCCTTGGATACAAGGGGAATACTTTTTATAACACAGGTACTTTGAGAAGATAAGCACTTAGCTACCTTTTACACTAGACAAATAAGAGAAAAGATTACCATAAATTTTAAATCTATACTTATTTTGTAACTTGTTATCACAAAGTTGAGTTTAAGTCTGTCTACAAAAGAAGAACAATGTCTTCTCATAATATTGAAAAATGTATTTTAATAGTTCTAAGGGATGGTGATTTTTTTTTTTTTTTTGAGACAGAGTCTAACTCTGTTGCCCAGGCTAGAGTGCCCTGGTGTCAGCCTAGCTCACAGCAACCTCAAACTCCTGGGTTCAAGCAATCCTTCTGCTTCAGCCTCCAGAGTAGCTGGGACTACAGGCATGTGCCACCATGCCCAGCTAATTTTTTTTATATACTTTTAGTTGGCCAATTAATTTTCCTTCTATTTTTTACTAGAGACGTGGTCTCACTCTTGCTCAGGCTGGTCTAGAACTCCTGACCTTGAGCGATCCACCTACCTTGTCCTCCCAGAGGGATTGTGATTTTTAAGTGACATTTAAAATGCTTTGGGGGCCAGGAGCAGTGGCTCATGCCTGTAATCCTAGCACTCTGGGAGGCCAAGGCTGGAGGATCGCTCAAGGTCAGGAGATCGAAACCAGCCTGAGCAAGAGTGAGACCCCCCCTCTCTACTAAAAATAGAAAGAAATTAGCTGGACAACTAAAAATATATAGAAAAAATTAGCCGGGCATGGTGGCACATGCCTGTAGTCCCAGCTACCCGGGAGGCTGAAGCAGAAGGATTGGCTTGAGCCCAGGGGTTTGAGGTTGCTGTCAGCTAGGCTGACGCCACTGTACTCTAGCCCAGACAACAGAGTGAGACTTTGTCTCAAAAAAATAAATAAATAAAATAAAATGCTTTTTGTATTAGAGACAACACTATCATTACTAAAATTGTAGAAACATGTTCAATTAAAGTTAAAAACTATGTTTATCACAAGTTGATTTTTATCTACCTTACTGTGTGTTAATCAACTAAATGTGACTTTGCTCACTTTATTCTGGTAACTTAACTTTCACTTCAGCTTTAGACAACACCAAGACCTTCTGTCTTAACTTTCTCTCATAGGTGTGCTGGGAGGGTTAATTCCAACAGTTCTAATATTAATTAGTCTGTGCTGTTTTTTTTTAGACAGAGTCTCATTTTGTTGCCCAGGCTAGAGTGAGTGCCATGGCATCAGCCTAGCTCACAACAACCTCAATCTCTTGGGCGCAAGTGATCCTACTGCCTCAGCCCTCCCGAGTAGCTGGGACTACAGGCATGTGCCACCATGCACGGCTAAATTTTTCTATATATTTTTAGTTGGTCAATTAATTTCTTTCTATTTTTAGTAGAGACGGGGTCTCGCTCAGGGTGGTTTCAAACTCCTGACCTCAAGCAATCCTCCCGCCTCGGCCTCCCAGAGTGCTAGGATTACAGGCGTGAGCCACCATGCCCGGCCTAGTCTGTACTGTTTTGTTAAAATTCCTGCATGGCAACGGCTCCTGATCAAGGCATGAAACATACTGATTTAATGGTGGTGTTCTGTAATCATGAGTCTCAAGACATTCAGGGTGGTCTGTCCAATCTTGTTGACATTGTTTATTGTGATTTATGATTTGCACCTGGTCTCAGTGAGCACACTCCTCTCCCCCACCTCATAGGACTCTGCTGTAGACGCTAATTACCAAACAGGAACATGCCCACTTGACCAGAAAAATATAAAAAGCCCAGCCAAGACTCTCTTTTGGGTTCCCTGGCTCCAGTGTCCTGTGAACACATCCTGATCTGAGAAAGTTCACACCCCACAATGAACTTTACAAAAGAAAGGACGATTAGAACCTGCATCTGACCTCTCTGGACAACTTGCTGTGACAGCCTTTGACTGTGATGCATATCCTAACTTTACTGCTGCTACTAGACTGTATTCTTTTCAAACTGAGATGTGTAAACACTGCCATTTTGGGTCCTATCAGTCTTCTTCATCCATCAAATCGCTTCACTGCCTCTGTTTGTGCAACAGGCCTTAATAATAAACCCAGTAATGCTAACATTCATTTCTAAAAAGCAAAAATTCTAAGATATCTTATGCCTTCTGCATGAAGCCACAGGTCAACACAAACCTGTTATTAGAAAACTTAATGAGTCACAAGAACGAATCACTACCACCAACCTTATAAGAACATCACATTTGCCGAGCATAAATTGTAAGAGTGAAGGACAACAAAAAACAAAATCATCTGTTACCTTCATATTTTTCCAGAGCCTGTATAACATTAGGGAGTTGATTTATACCCTGATAGAGTCGGTAACAATCTTGTAAGTTTGCTGCTTGTCTTTGAAATTTCTTAGCAAGTCGGTTAAGATCTGGGAAGCGACGAAGTAAATCTTCTTGTAAACTCTGCCTCAACTCTGCATCTTCTACAAAAGCTTCCACTAAATTTAATCTGAAATAAATTAACTAGAATTAATCTTAAATCTTAGTATAAAATTAAAATCTGTCAATTAGGCACATAAGGCTCAACCAAATGAACTCAAAATTCCATGTAAGAAGATTTAATCTATTTTGAAATGTTAAGCTTCTTTTTAGAGCTTCGGCCCCTAACCTTTTTGGCACCAGGGACTGTTTTCATGGAAGACAATTTTTCCATAGACCAGGGAGGGAGGGGGGATGGTTTGGGGATGATTCAAGTGCATTACATTTATTGTGCACTTCATTTCTATTATTATTACCTTGTAACACATAATGAAATAATTATACAACTCACCATAGGTTGGGGACCCCCGTTTTAGAAATGGAAAGCTCCCTAAAACTGTGAGGAAAGCATTTCCTGATTCGCTAAGTGTCAAATTAATGTTTAGTTGTGTCATAAGACATTAAAATATACCCAGTCTTGACTAGCATCAAATTGACATTTCTTAAATAAAAAATTACATTACTGAGACATTGTTGTTATTGACACATTATTGCACATATAAACAGTGATGTTTAATGAAATATAATTGTAATTCAAGACTGTTGCCAGGCCAGGCCCGGTGGCTCACACCTGTAATCCTAGCACTCTGGGAGGCTGAGGCAGGCAGATTGCTCTAGGTCAGGAGTTCGAAACCAGCCTGAGCAAGAGTGAGACCCCTGTCTCTACTAAAAAAATAGAAAGAAATTAATTGGCCAACTAAAAATATATAGAAAAAATTAGCCGGGCATGGCGGCACATGCCTGTAGTCCCAGCTACTCAGGAGGCTGAGGCAGAAGGATCGCTTGAGCCCAGGAGTGTGAGGTTGCTGTGAGCTAGGCTGACGCCAGGGCACTCACTCTAGCCTGGGCAACAAAGCGAGACTCTGTCTCAAAAAAAAAAAAAAAGTTGCCAAATCCAATAGTCTATCAGAAGGTCTTATAAATTTTCACAATACTTTCTAAAATTACCTATTGACAGTACAAAGCCAAAAACATTTAATTAAAAAACTGAATAATTTTATTGCTTCCCAAAGTCAATAAATAAAATCTCAGCTTGTTTCAAGAACTACAGAACAGGCTGGGAGCAGTGGCTCACACCTGTAATCCTAGCACTCTGGGAGGCTGAGGCGGACAGATTGCTCTAGGTCAGGAGTTCGAAACCAACCTGAGCAAGAGTGAGACCCCGTCTCTACTATAAAAATAGAAAGAAATTAATTGGCCACCTAATATATATAGAAAAAATTAGCTGGGCATGCTGGCGTATGCCTGTAGTCCCAGCTACTCGAGAGGCTGAGGCAGAAGGATTGCTTAAGCTCAGGAATTTGAGGTTGCTATGAGCTAAGCTGATGCCACGGCACTCACTCTAGCCTGGGCAACAAAGCGAGACTCTGTGTCAAAAAAACAAAAAACTATAGAACATGTAGCTCAGACTGTTTTTGCAATTTACTGGAAATCAGTGGCTTTCCTTTTTTTTTTTTTTTTTTGCTGTAAGCCACAAGAACTGTCTTTACATTATGATGCTGTACATGTATGTATAGATATATAATTAAAACAGATCTCCCAAAACAATACTTAACATATGTGATGCTCTGTTATTTTCTATTGTATTTAATTTTTCAAAAACATTATCTCTCACTACACTAATTACACAACCCACTGCCTGGACACAACGTGGAGTTTGCAAAACAAAGTTGGAGATGTTACTAAATAGCTGAAAGGTAAATTGTAACAATTGAAGGTAGGAAATTGTTCCTACATATAATACACATCTCTAGCTATAGTTTTAAAGAAACCTTCTTGGAGGCCTTGGGCATAGCAAATGATTCAAGGTTTGGAATGCTATCAGATGAGCAACCATTTTCTTTACATTTATAAACTACCTGAGTAGTAAATTTACTATCAAATTACATAGAGATAGAGAAAGGAAACAAATTTGCTTTCTAAATCTCTTAATTATTTATTTACTGACCTCTCTACCAGCATTTGTAATTCCTGCATCATCAAAATGTTTAACATGTTACATGAGGAAAATAAAAAAGCATGCTACCTCCAAAGTAACCACATAAAACTATATATATATATATATAGTTTTTTTTTTTTTTTTGAGACAGAGTCTCGCTTTGTTGCCCAGGCTAGAGTGAGTGCCATGGCATCAGCCTAGCTCACAGCAACCTCACACTCCTGGGCTCAAGCAATCCTGCTGCCTCAGCCTCCTGAGTAGCTGGGACTACAGGCATGTGCCACCATGCCCGGCTAATTTTTTCTATATATATTAGTTGGCCAATTAATTTCTTTCTATTTATAGTAGAGACGGGGTCTCGCTCTTGCCCAGGCTGGTTCTGAACTCCTGACCTCGAGCAATCTGCCCGTCACGGCCTCCCGGAGTGCTAGGATTACAGGTATGAGCCACCGCACCTGGCCAAGACTATATATATTTAAAGCAGAATCTCTCAACCCTGGCAACACTGACACTTTAGGCTAGACAAGTCTTTGTTGTAAAGAGCTATTCTGTGCTTGTTTAACGGCACCCCTGGCTTCTACCCACCACACATTCTCTTTCCCAGCAAGACAAGCAAAATGTCTCCAGACATTGCTGAATGTCACTGGAGGGAAAAACTGTACCAGGGTGAGAACACTGATTTAACAGAACTTGAATAAAAATTCACTTTTTTTAAAAAGAGAAAAATAATTAAAACTCTATAGAATGTCAAGATAATATCTAGGCAGCTGGCAACAGATAACAGTTTTTTTGTGGAAAATACCAAATTAGTGGGGAAATGATTTGCTACCAAGTTTGTATTATGAACCAGTCAGTGGGGCTGTATTAATAAATAATGAGAACAATTCAGGCATTTACTGCACCAGAAAAGATAGCTATGGCATGTACTCAATTAAAAAAAAAAAAAAAGAAAGAAAAAAAAAAAAAAACAATGGATGCAGTCAAATCACACAATCCAATAAAGCAAGTCTGGGAGGCCTTCCTAGCTAAGCCTCTGGTTCTAACTGGGCTTCTCCACATTTGGTCCAAGGATCACCAGCATCAAAATCACTTGGAGGCAGATAATAACAACACAAAATCCCTGGGAGTGGGACTCAGCTGTGAAATTTTAAGCGATTCTTATGCACACAGAAGTTTGTCTCCTAACAATCACAGAAATCCCTCGGTTCTCCTAATAAAGTAGGGAGAAAGGTTTGTAAAGGAATAAGAATGAAAAAAATCTGATGCTGGCTGATCTATACCCTCATCTTTTTTTTTTTTATTTATCTTCTTTCCTTAAAACTCTCATTATCCTTAGGGCATTCTCAGGTAAATAGTAAAAATCTATACAGAATATATATATATATATATATATTTTTTTTAGTAGAGATGGGGGTCTCACTCTTGCTCAGGCTGGTCTCGAACTCCTGAGCTCAAATGATACACCGCCTCAGCCTCCTAGAGTGCTAGGATTACAGGTGTGAGCCATGGCGCCAGGCCCAGAATATATTTCTGACCAAGAATCTTAGGCTTCTTCCTTGTTACAAGCACCTTATCACTGTTTCCTCTCAAAATAACCAGAAAATAAATCCTAATCAATGCTACTGAAGAGCATGCAAACACACAACCTCTCCTCCCCTCTGCAGAAAAGGTGGCTGTGCATCCCTACCCATGAATCAAAAGGATTCTGGGCAAAAGAAAACAGTTAACTTGGGCCAGGCATGGTGGCTCAAGCCTGTATTCCTGGTACTCTGGGAAGCCAAGGAGTTCAAGACCAGACTCAGCAAGAGCGAAACCCTGTTTCTACTAAAAATACAAAGAAATTAGCTGGACAACTAAAAATAGAGAAAAATAGCTGGGTGTGGTGGCACACACCTGTAATCCCAGCTACTCGGGAGGCTGAGGCAGGAGAATGGTTCCAGCGCAGAAGTATGAGGTTGTTGTGAGCTAACGTGGCTGACGACATGGCACTCTAGCCCCAGCAACAGAGCAAGATTCTATCTCAATAAATAAATTAATAAAATAAAATATATGGTGAAATGGAAGAAAAACAATATTGCTGAAGAGAGAAAAATGCAAATTGTATTGGTAATATGACCCCATATTATTTTTAAGTTGTGTTTTCTGGGGTTTTTTGTTTGTTTTTTGTAAGATAGGGTCTCACTCTGTCACCTTGGCTAGAGTACAGTAGCATCATAGCTCGCTGCAACCTCTGTGAGCTAGAGTAAGACCTGGGTGGGGGGGGAATGGGCATGGAGAAGGAAATTATATATACATATAATATGCATTAAAATATGTGTGTATATCAGCATATATATGGGGGGGGGGGATCCTAGATGGGTTAAGGACACAAACTAAACTGTTAACAGTGATTACCACCATGGAGTAGGACTAGAAGTGGAGGGTAAAATGCAGGCATTTATTTTCTCATTTGACTTTTTAAAACAATGACTGTGTAGTACTTTTCATTAATAAACAAGTTAAACAAGTTCTGAGATATAGCAATAAGAAACTATAAGTGAGGAACCAAAGGCACACTTTTGTTGTACTTTTTTTTTTTTTTTTTTTTGAGACAGAGTCTCACTTTATTGCCCAGGCTAGAGTGAGTGCCGTGGTGTCAGCCTAGCTCACAGCAACCTCAAACTCCTGGGCTCAAGCAATCCTGCTGCCTCAGCCTCCCAAGTAGCTGGGACTACAGGCATGTGCCACCATGCCCGGCTAATTTTTTCTATATATATTAGTTGGCCAATTAATTTCTTTCTATTTATAGTAGAGATGGGGTCTCGCTCTTGCTCAGGCTGGTCTCGAACTCCTGAGCTCAAACGATCCACCCACCCCGGCCTCCCAGAGAGCTAAGATTATAGGCTTGAGCCACCGTGCCCGGCCTTGTTGTACTTTTATAAATTCTCAGTTTGCTGACAAATCCTAGAACAACTTTCTCTCAAGCAGCAACATATGCCTCTTTATATCCCTTTCAAATCTTACAAAGAAAAGTCAAAAATTAAGCAAATCTGATAAATAAGAAAACTGATGGGGGTTTCTAAACAACCAATAGGGTAGAGAGATGTACTACTACTGATAAGTGCTGTAGAGTAAGAAAAGTAAACTCTATACATAAGATAGAAATATACTCTTTTTCCTTTTGGTCTTATTTCTCTAACACCCCTGAACAGAGGTGATACCTCTAGTTTATTTTAACTGGTTTAAAAGACACTGAAACCACTTCAAAATGATTCAAATGCTTTATCCAGAACAAATCTTTATCTTGAACTAATTCTTCCTTATCCATGGACAAATTCATTCAAAACTGGATTTCATATATAGTATATCAAACTTCATTTTCTAACAATTTTCAGAAATTCAGAAACAACCATCAGGCTTCTCTCCTTAAGTCCTCAAATTTAAAATCAAATAATAACTGGATAGTCAAAGGAATACAATATCAACCTTACACTGAGTAATTTCCCAAAAATTGACTTAAAAAATGAACTTTAAGTTATTTCAGAATTTCTACTTATAAAGTTCCAATAAGAGCATTAAGAAAGAAGTAAAACAGCAAAGAAATGAAAAAGCTTCTAAAAAATAGCACAAAGCAATATACACATATCATCCCCCCCACCCCCTCACCCCCGTCTTTGGTCCAGATATCATTAAAAGCCTAATAAATTGCTAGTTTCACAAGTCTATTCACTATACTATTTCAGAAATAATTACAGTGTCAGTGTATGTTTCTGGCTCAAAGCAGAAAAAATAAAAAAAGACTACTCCTGCTGTTTCCATGACAATGCCACTTTTGAATCACAATTTTAGAAGTATCAAAGTTACTGTTGGCATAACATAGTATACCTATCAATACTGCAATAAAATTACTCAGAAGTACACAATTGGATACAATATTAATTTGCAAATTGACTGGCATTCAAGATAACTGGGAATCAGTTAATCATGAAATTTTTGGTATTTTAAAATCAACAACCTATCCTTTAAAACTAGAATTTCTGAGCGCTCATTATATTTAAGAAGAGTTGACTGGGATTGTACAACACCATTTTTATAAGGCCGAGAGCAAACATAGTACCTAAAGAACTGCAACTACAAGTTTTTTTTGTTTTGTTTTTCTGAGACAGAGTTTCACTCTGTTGCCCTGGCTAGAGTGCCAGGCGTCAGCCTAGCTCACAACAACCTCAAACTCCTGGGCTCGAGCAATCCTACTGCCTCAGCCTCCCAAGTAGTTGGGACTATAGGCATGTGCCACCATGCCCAGCTAATTTTTTCTATATATTTTTAGTTGGCCAACTAATTTCTTTCTATTTTTAGTAGAGACGGGGTCTCGCTCTTGCTCAGGCTGGTTTCGAACTCCTGACCTTAAGCAATCCGCCTGCCTCGGCCTCCCAAGAGTGCTAGGATTACAGGTGTGGGCCACCGTGCCCAGCCAAGTTTTTGATTCTCTTTATCTGTTTTTCACATGGGTTAATGCAGTCAGAACCACTCATTTGATACATTAAAGTACAGATATTGTGCTGGGCCAGAGGAAGTTTCTATGGGAACTGGGAAACTTCAATTTGGGGTATTTCATTTACATATAGTCTGAATAGTTGGTATTTATAGAGATGGAATTTGAGGGAGAATATTTGTGGGGGCGGGAATGGAGGCAACAGCAGAGACTTGAAGGGAGAAAAGTTAAGGATGCACTGGAAGAAAACTGAAGTGGAACAGGAAAAAATTATAACCACAGTTAAAATGGAAAAGTTGGCTTTGGAAAGGAAGAGCGTTAATTCTTCTTCTGAGAAAGAGCTAGAGAGTAAAAGACTGAAAATACAGATACATTTTGAGGGCACAATGACTAAGGAAGAAATCATCTGCTTAGAGGCAGGAGGTAGCTGAAGGCTTTTGGGGAAAGTAAAAAATTTGGGGTTAGTCACCATGATGAGTTACACAATAAAAGTAAGAGCCAGCATCAATGAAAGCTAGTTAGCATTAAAGTACAATGGGCTTAAGTAGCATTGTGTGACCTTCTCCAGCAACTTTTTTCTTTTACAGATGAAGGTCTTGCTATTTTGCCCAGGCTGGGCTCTAACTAGTGATCCTCCTGCCCTAGCTTCCCCAGTAGCTGGGACTACAGGCATGTGCTCGGACTACAGGGACAGCTGCAATAACTTTTAATTGAGAAAGAAAGCTGAGGAAGAGGCCAATATGATAAAGGGCCAATGGGGTAAGAACCTCCATGGTACCCAAGAAAGCACTGGAAAAACAGTTGCCTTTGTAATGCAGGCTGGCTAGGAAGGCACATGAAACTTAAGAGTGGCTGTGAGATCAGCCGAGACACCATAATAAAAGGGTCTCCACTAAACTTGACTCAGAAGAGGAAAAAATAGTGGTGGAAGTAGTGGAGTGGAAGGCTTTCTCTGTCTTCCTCAAAAGTTCAAGCAATGCTTGACTATTTTAAAGAAACTGAACTCACTGTATGATAACAGATG
The DNA here is from genome assembly GCA_008750895.1 of Mirza zaza. Taxonomy (NCBI): domain Eukaryota; kingdom Metazoa; phylum Chordata; class Mammalia; order Primates; family Cheirogaleidae; genus Mirza; species Mirza zaza. The sequence goes on along the minus strand of VSMD01027806.1, from coordinate 7,516 downwards.
GCTCTATTTCCAAATAACATGGACTCACCAGAGATATTCTGGCGCAAACATTCTGAGGTCAAAATGAAAACACAAGTTTAGGGACTCTAGGGGTATGATATACTCTCACACAAGTATCACCACCACTTCTAAATTTACAGGAGCCATACTTTTACGACATTTCTAATTAAGACGGCTACATTAATCTTATTTTATGTAAAGAGAAATATTCAATTTTAAACTAGAAGACAATAAAAATAAATTCAACATCCATCAGCAACTTCACAAGAATAAACTAGTTCATATGCTAACATATATAACATTCCTTATAGAAATCTAAGTTTAAAAAAAAATGAAAAAATTACCAAAGCTTCAGATGAATCTATGAAAAGACAAAAGAAAAGCTTAAAGCTATAAAGCAATAGTCTCAAGTGTATACACAGACACAAAGGCATTTCTAATGTTTTTTGTTGTTTTTTATTTGAGACAGAGTCTCACTTTGTTGCCCAGGCTAGAGTGAGTGCCGTGGCGTCAGCCTAGCTCACAGCAACCTCAATCTCCAGGGCTCAAGCAATCCTGCTGCCTCAGCCTCCCAAGTAGCTGGGACTACAAGCATGCGCCACCATGCCCGGCTAATTTTTTCTATATGTATATTAGTTGGCCAATTAATTTCTTTCTATTTATAGTAGAGACGGTGTCTTGCTCAGGCTGGTTTCGAACTCCTGACCTCCAGCGATCCACCTGCCTCAGCCTCCCAGAGTGCTAGGATTACAGGCGTGAGCCACCGCGCCCGGCCTCTAATGTTTTTAAAGTACAAAAAGGAAACAATCTCTAGGCTGGGCGCGGTACTTTGGGAGGCTGAGGTGGAGGATTGCATGAGGTCGAGAGCAGCTTGGACAACAAAATGGGACCTCTTCCCTACAAAAAGTTAAAAAAGAAAGAAAGAAACAGCTGATGGTCTGGTAGTAGTGAATGCCTGTAGTGCCAGTAACTTGGGAGGTTGAGGTAGAAGGATCACTTGGGCCGAGGAGTTTCAGGCTGCAGTGAGTTATGATGGTGCCACTGCAGTCTAGCCTGGGTGACATAGCAAAACCTTGTCACCAAAAAAAAGCTGGATCTGAAGACAAAATGGCAGCACCAAAAAACGTTTATGACAATAAAAGCATAAGTAGGAAAAAAAAAAATAGGGCATAAAACTATATTAGTATTACAACCATGTTTAAGAAAAAAGATCGTCTAACATAAGAGTACACTATATAAAATGATATCATTTATTTAAAGGTCAAAAACAGGCAAAACTAATCTATGACATCAGGACAGTGGTTATTCTAGAAGTAAGGAGGGGTAATTAATTAGCAGGAGAATTGGGAGGAGTTTTTCTGATGCTAGTTATGTCATTTCTCGACTTCTGGGTTGTTACATGGATGTGTTCACTTTGAAAAATTCATCAAGCCACACACACGAAATTTGTGCTTACGTATATTGCACTTCATCTAGAAGTTTTAAAACTCTCTTTTTTTTCCTGCTGTGGGGGAACCTGTGCGGATGCCCCTGGGCACTGGGCCATGGCTGGAATGTGAGCCTGTATTGTCTGAACGCATAAAGCAAACTGTCCAAAAAAAAAACTCTTTTTTTTTTTCCAGACACATTCTCCCTCTGTTGCTAGGGCCAGAGTGTTGTGGCATCAGCCTAGCTCAAAGAAACCTCAAACTCTTGGGCTCAAGTCATCCTTCTGCCTCAGCCTCCCAAGTAGCTGGGACTAGTACACCACCACGCTCAGCTAACTTTTTCTATTTTTAGTAGAAATGGGGTCTCGGTTCTTGCTCAGGCTAGTCTTGAACTCCTGACCTCAAGCAATCCTTCCATCTCAGACTCCCAGAGTGCTAGGATTATAGGCAGGAGCCACCATGCCAGCCCTAAAATTCTTATCTAAAAATAAAATATTTCTAATCACTAGTCATATTAGGATAGCAAAAATATAACTTTTAATTTCCTCAGTTTTAGAGATTTTCTAAAATATGTTTAGGTCACCTTAAATCCTTTCTAGAACAATGAAGCGCTTCCCGTGTGCCAGATCCTGTTCAAAGTTATTTATTTGTTTGTTTTCAAGAGACAAGTTCTCAGTCTGTTGCTCAGGCTGGAGTGCAAAGTATTCTATACATAGTAAATCATCTAATCCTCGTAACGACCCTATGAAGCAGACGAATTATTGTCATTTTAAAAGTGAAGATTAAAAGTGAAGAAACTATGACAGAGAGGTTGAATAATTTGCCCAAGATTACACACAATATGAACCAAGGTACCCTGGGCTCCCAAGTCTATACTCTACCATACCACCTCTCTAATCAAATTTTACTTAAAAAAAAAATATTTTTTTAAATAAATATTTAAATAAATCTATGTCATTACTACTCTATTACCATGTAGCTCTCTGTGCAGTTAAATGCCAAAAATACAGGTGCTAAATTGCATATTAGAATAACTAGTATAAGGCTGGGTGAGGTACCTCACTCCTGTAGTCCTAACACTCTGGGAGGCCAAGGTAGGAGAATAGCTTGAGCTCAGGAGTTCAGGACCAACCTGAGCAAGAGCAAGATCCTGTCTCTATTAAAAAGAAAAAAAAAGGAAAGAGGCCGGGCGAAGTGGCTCACACCTGTAATCCTAGCACTCTGGGAGGCTGAGGTGGGTGGATTGCTCGAGGTCAGGAGTTTGAAACCAGCCTGAGCAAGAGTGAGACCCCGTCTCTACCATAAATAGAAAGAAATGAATTGGCCAACTGAAAATAACGTAGAAAAAATTAGCCGGGCATGGTGGCGCATGCCTGTAGTCTCAGCTACTTGGGAGGCTGAGGCAGCAGGATTGCTTGAGCCCAGGAGTTTGAGGTTACTGTGAGCTAGGCTGATGCCACGGCACTCACTCTAGCCTGGGCAACAAAGTGAGACTCTGCCTCAAAAAATAAAAAAAAGGAAAGAATAAATAGTATAATCATATGGAATAACTGCAATTTACTTAAAGCTGACAAAAGTATACACTAATAATATACCTCTCTTCTATTCTGTTCTTATCCATGAGAGGCTGCTTAATCCACTGGTTAACTAGTCTTTGTCCTTGAGGGGTTTTGCATTTATTCAGCAATCCAGCCAAAGACTGAGAGCCACTGGTATCTTCAACAGAACCCTAGTGAATAAAAAATAAAATAGAAAGACGGGCACACCCATTAATGAAAACCTTACTATGCCATGAAAAGTAATTAAATAATTTTGGGAACAAGAACACATAATAGTTTTCAAATATTAATTAATGAGAAATTTCCAAAAAAGTACCAAACCAACTTTTCAACCTGTTAATTTATATTTTAGGCTGAATATTTCCCCCTACTTTATAATTACTGCAGTTTTATATATAAAACATGTTAGACTGTAATTTTAAAGAATTGCTGTTAATTAATATACAAAATTATTCATAAAGTCATCATAAATACTGTATATATAGCTCAAAACTAGAAAAATAAAATATAGCAATTCAAGAGCCAGGCATGGTGGCACAAACCCATAGTCCTGGCTACTTTGGAGGCCGAGGCAGGAGGATTGTTGAGCCCAGGAGGGCTCTATGTATGTATGTAGTCCACTATGATCATGGAGCCTGTGAACAGCCACTGTGTTCCAGCCCAGGCAACACAGCCAGACCCATTTCTTAAAAAAAAAAAAAAAACTTGAAAAAATCTATAGAAACTCAACACTACTTATCTATTCAAAGTATAATAATATTTTGAAGTTCCTTAGTAAGATCCTTCAGTATATATCAAAGAAAACATTTTTTTTTTTGAGAGATTCGCACTCTGTTGCCTGGGCGCCATGGCACTCTCTCTATATATATTGCTATGTGAAAGAAGTCAATTGAAAACTTTTTTCTGAGACAGTCTTGCTCTGTTGCCCTGGCTAGAGTGCTGTGATGTCAGCCTAGCTCACAGCAATCTCAAACTCCTGGGCTCAAGCAATCCTTCTGCCTCAGCCTCCCGAGTAGCTGGGACTACAGGCATGCGCGACCATGCCCGGCTAACTTTTTTCTATATATTTTAGTTGGCCAATTAATTTTCTTTCTATTTTTAGTAGAGACAGGGTCTCGCTCTTGCTCACGCTGGTTTCGAACTCCTGACTTTGAGCGATCTGCCTACCTCGGCCTCCCAAAGTGCTAGGATTACAGGCGTGAGCCACTGCACCTGGCCCAAAGAAAACATTTTTTAATGATTCAACATTTGTCACCATGTATTTTTTTTTTTTACCTGGAAAAGGTTAAGGGCTTTGACGGCTGCCATATCCAATCTCATATACTGGCTGAAGTCAAAAGTAGTCAGTTCAAACTGTCCGAAATTTGAATCATCTAATAAGAGTTCTAGAAACTTGATTACTGCAGACAACGATGAAACCGCAACCTAAAATTAAGAATTTAAAATAAAAGATCCCTATATCACAAGGACGACTAATCCTAGAGATTTTAAAAAAGCACAAAATAAAAATAAATTCTGAATTCTATCATTTTCCTTGGTGTTCCCTCCCAATCCAAAAAAAGAAAATCAAAGTTTAAATAATCTCTTGATTAGAAAATGATTTTTAGGAAGTGAAAATTACCTGTAATAGCAGCACGATTTTATAACAGCCCAAAATGGAAATTACCCAAATGCCCACCAAGAATAAAATGGATAAATTCTGACATGTTCACACTATGGACTATTATACAACAATAAATACAAGCACAAACAATCCACAACTACTCAAGAATATGGATAAATCTTACAAACATAACACTGAATGAAGGAAACTAGACACGAGAGTTTCTCATTCCAGTTTTAAATGTACTCTAAAATTATAAGCAGTTATAAAGTCTGTTCTGTCTTGTTTAAATAAAAAACAGATTTTTCATTTTATTTGTTCATGATCCACAAATATCCAGATAAGAGTTTGCCCAATATTTTACCATAACAATACATTTCTCAAGCCATTCCCACCTCTAAAATTTGACCAGTAAGATAAACTTCAACCAATGAAAAATCCCATAAAAGTTATATTGTGTGCATACTCATTTCTACCACTGAACATATGTAACCATGCAAATTTCTGAGCCAAACTGTTTAGATGTAATATTTATTATGGCATTACTATGTGCTACATGTACATATTTTCACCCTATTACCTACTAATTTCCATAACAATCCTTTAAGGCAGGTATTTGTAGACTTATTTAACAGATAATAAAACTGCCTCTCAGAAAGGTGAAGTAATTTATTAAAGACCCCATAGCTGCCACTAGGAACAGGTTTTTTTCCCCTCCAGTCACTATTCAATCTCACCTACTTAAGTGCCAGAAGTCAGGTCCTCTCATGGGAAACTATTAACCCCTCCATACCCCAGGAATATGTGTAGTGTAAATGTAATGAGATTATATTTAAGGTTATGTTTCAATTTTTCTAGTCATTTCCTTGAGTTTTTAAAAAGCTTTATCATAGATAAAATAAGCTTAGTATCATTGATCCAGTTTAGCTTTTGAGATAAATGTGACAGAAGTAGCATTCTAAGAAGTCACTATTATCATTTAAGAATAAATTCATGTTTATACCCATTAAGAGTTGTTGTAAAGCTTATACATTTTTAAAAATTAAAAAAATAAAAAATAAAAAAAATAATCTACATACCTGATTCTCCATTTCAGGCAAGACAGTACTATTCACCTGTTCTCCCTTTTTACCTTTCAACAACCGGTTGAGGTCCTGATAAATGTCTTTTGTGGAAAAGTCAGCTTTTTTTCTTTCTGTGATCAGAATTCCTCCTCTCTGAATAACCTATTTTACAAGAAATAGTTTAAACTGCTATGGGAAAAGGAATAAGAAAAGCAATAAAGAAAATTTTAACACTGACAAATATAAAGTGACAAGAGCTTAACAGATTATTAACCCACATTAAAGGTTTATACAACGTGCAAGACATTGGTATCATACATGTATTAACATACTTTTTAAATCTATAAACTTTATGTTCATCAAAATATAAAATTATGTTCACATAAAGCTTTCAAAAATAGTTAACAGTAAAAAGTCATTAATAGAATAAATATTACTTGTGGAAAGCTGCTTAGATACTATCTATGCTAAAAATAACCACCATAGATTTGGACAGCAGTGCTTATGGTATTTAAGGCCCACAAAAAGAAAAGAATCCTTGGGGGATAGAATATCCCTTCAGAAATATCTAAATAATAAACTATATAAACTATACATCTATACAATCAGTAAAATAAGATGGTAAAGTTCCACTCGAACTATCAAAAAAAATCCTAAAGAACTGCATCTTATTTGACAAATCTAATTTGTTTGACATGTTAAATACAGTAATATTTTCTATAGTAATTATTCTTTTGAAACAAAGTAAGACAGGGAGGAAAAGAGGGAGGGAAAAAGTGAAGAAGTGAAGAGAAAAGATCTGAGGTAAAATAAGTCCACAACAAACAGCTTGTTCTGAGGTATAATTAAAGGTACAAAGTTTCCATCAAAGAGAAACATCATTATTTTATTCTTCAAAATAAAACATTTTAATTATATACAAAAATTTGGCTTTTTAATTAATTTTTTCCTTAAGTAAAAGAGTATCATGTTAATTAAAGAGCCTTTCCAAGGCTTAGAATCTCTATCACTATCAGGGACCTGATTCCCTTACCTGCCTCAGTTTCCCCATGTCTCCAGCAGTCTCTCCTCCTGGTAAAACACATTCCTTTGGTCCAATCTGAATCAGGAGAGCCTCAAGATTGGAGAACTGATCATTGTCAGGGAACTCACACAGTCCTAGCTTTCTCTGTATGGAATCCACATACCCAACTCCAACCTGTCTCTGGCCATCAACTGTGGACATTTTAATACCCACAACACCAATGGAAGCTGACATATCATTGTTACCAAAGAGAATGTCTTCAAACTGAGATAGATTGCCAGGAGAAGCCTAAACAAAAATAAAAAATTTTAAGAAACTGAACATACTTTAAAATTTTACTAGCAAATAAGAATTACCCAATCTTGATGAATTTCATTAAAGTTTTCTTACCAAAAAAATTGCTTATAACCGTATATTCTAATTATTACATTTTCTATTAAGCATTCTCCCTCTGTTTCCAATTATTTTCAGAACACTTGGGCACATCTAAAAATAATTATATCAAAAGTGATTTTGGGGCCGGGCGCGGTGGCTCAAGCCTGTAATCCTAGCTCTCTGGGAGGCCGAGGTGGGCGGATCGTTTGAGCTCAGGAGTTCGAGACCAGCCTGAGCAAGAGCGAGACCCCATCTCTACTATAAATAGAAAGATATTAATTGGCCAACTAATATATATAGAAAAAATTAGCCAGGCATGGTGGCGCATGCCTGTAGTCCCAGCTACTTGGGAGGCTGAGGCAGCAGGATTGTTTGAGCCCAGGAGTTTGAGGTTGCTGTGAGCTAGGCTGACGCCACGGCACTCACTCTAGCCTGGACAATAAAGTGAGACTCTGTCTCAAAAA